>QEPC01005992.1:231282-242057 GCA_003113815.1 Sphenodon punctatus
AAACCCCAGTTGGGGTTGGTCCCCTTTCGGCCAGAGCCAGGGTGCTGTCGAAAGGGGAGTTATGTTGTTGGTACTGACAAGGGAGTGCACATCCCTGTCAGTAGCGGTGTTAATAAGTTAAGTAGCTAGCATACTGGACCCAGATTGCCTGAGCAATACCCACCGGCCTTGAGGAGGATTGAAATAAAGAGTGCGGCCATTTTAAAATCCAATATGGTCTCTGTGTCTCATTGGGGGGATGCGCCGGCAAAAGACATGCACACCCCTAGTTACTTGATATTTGTGCCCATTTCTCACCTCTAAAGGATTACCTTGTCTCCATTTCTGATGGGGGTGTTGGGAGGATAGCTAGCTCAGAACTTAAGAAGCACTCAGAAAGGGATAATGGAGCCAAGAAATAAAATAATTTTGGGTCTGGTACAGGCAGAAGTGTAGAATTTTTCCTTCATAAAAAGTCCAGAACAAGTTCTACAGTTTGTAGCTGCAAATGAAAAGCAGCAGAGATTAAAATGGCAAAGCAAAGCAGATGGACCTGGCATTTTCAGACATACCTGACTGGCAGGCAGTGACAGGAAAAGAGTTTGAGAAAGTCTCAACCTGAAGAAAATACACAATACTTTTGAAAAGAATTACAGGTTTCTTATTCAACACAATTCTGTTTTGTTTCTCTTTTCCTTTAAGTTGTGTGTGTATCACCATTGCCCTCTCTGAATAAAACAGAACAGTGCACTGTACATTTTTACTTCTCTGAAAACTTCTGGGATTTGCAAAGGCCTGTTTAAGCCACTATGAGCAATAGTAGATCCAGGAGGAGAAATTCCCAAGTGAATACACATCAATGGGCAGGATTTCGCATGGCAGGAATACCTTCTTGTAATGATGGAAGAATCAATACAGTGCCTGTAATGAGCCACAAAGAGTACCTTATTCACAGACCTCTTCCCCTGAGTCCATGCTGGGAAGTTTTAAAGGCAGCTTGTTAATTACCTACCTGCATCTAATACAAATTTGTAACCTGTTGAGAGCCATGCATGGCTCCTGGATGTGTAACATCCTATTAATCTGTGGGAAAGCTTGCACATTCTGGGGCTGAACAAGCAAAGTCAAAATATGAATCAGATAGGCTTGTAACCCTGGACAAAACTGCTCCAGCAACAAAAAAGCTAATGCCTCTGTGCATGATGGGACTTTGCTAGAACCAAGTCTTTGGAAAGAACTAAATCTTTAGTTTCCACTCAGCTTGGCTTGCTCTTCTGCAGCATAGTAGAGGGGGAAGCAAGCAGATTTACTAGCTGTTCTACTCCTTGCTCCCTGTTTTCTGCAGATGCAATTTCCCAAAGGCAATGTGTTACTGCACAGCTAGGGTGGCCAGATATGCACATTTTAGAGAACACTTATGAGAAATAAAGGGTGAAGGGCTGCTGCAGCTCTGCACCCTGCACTTCTCTAAGTGTCCTTTAAAATGTGCATATTTGACTGCCCTGCTGCACACAAAAATCAAACCCTGAAGTCCTCAGTCTGTCTAGAAACTATTTCCATGCCACACTAGTGGAGAGGCATTATCATTCCCATTTTTAGATGCCACCTGAGATACTAAGTGATGATTTGACCTGTCTAAAGTCACACAGGAAGTCTGGTATGGCCAAGAACTGAAGAGGGCTTTCTTGAGCTGCATAAGAACCATCCCTTCTCTCCCTATGTTTTGGAGAGGTCACTTTATTTACTTATTTTTAAAGAGGGACAGCATGGTAACAAATGGATTTCCTTAGCATGTAAGGAAGTCCATGTTTCCCTAGTAGGTTTTGCTACTGTAACTACTGCTTGGAATGGGTGGGATGATGCATTCTTTGACCTGGCCACTTCTGGCACTGCTGGAGACACCCCCCACACCCCCTTCTTGTTAATGTGAGCAGTAGACAGATAAGGGCTGTTTCTTGCCTGAGTTCATGAGGACAGAGGCATTGATATATCTTGTACCCTTCACTTAGACCAGATGAGTTGGATTAAAGTAAGTACAGTAATAGAAACATGAACTCAGTGTGTGAATTACAGAGGGAAATGGAAGGGGACCCTTAATCAAAACAGCAGATTCCATCCTCCTTCACCCACTGTTACCAGTAGCATCACCCCTGCTCCATGGGATGCAGTGAGAAGAGGTTCATGCAGGATGCTTTTACTTAGAGGAGTAGTTCGGAATTGTTGAAGTAATGGCTAAATTTCAACATTGATGTTTAAACTGGAAATTTTAAAGTGAGCAGCACATTGTGAGGAACAACGAGCTCACACGAGGAGTGCCACCCATCTGGTTTTCACTCAGACACTTGGGAAATTGATGGCCTCTCTCCAGTGTCCAGATTGACACATCAGAGTCTGGATGTCTGGAATAATCTAGTGGGGCTGTATGTTCTATGTGGCTCTACGAGGCTGTGGAGTTTGGAAATAAAGAACTTTGTTTCTTAGACTAGACTCAATGTTATTTGAACTCACATGAACTCACAGACCCCTAGCCTGTTAACATTCCGGCGAAATTGTAAGACCTGGCTGTTCGCCCAGGCCTTTGAGAGGGAGGGTGGGTAGGGAGGGATGTTTTAGTTCCCCCACCTACCTGGGTTTTTATATTGTATCGTAGTCCTGTTTTAATGTTTTATAATATTTATGATAATTTTAATTGATTTTATTGTATTTTAATGTTTTGGAAGCCGCCCCGAGCTGCATGGCAGGAGGGGCGGGGTAAAAATCTATGAAAATAAATAAATAAAATAAATAAAAAATAATTTACATAAGTCAACACATGCAAATATATGAAAATTATAAGTCTCCACTTTTCTTTCCTGTGGCAGCTGGGAACTCTAGTTCACGTGTCTCAAAACAAATGCTGCACCACCCCATACAAGTCTCAAGTTAATCCCCTTTAACAAGCAGCATAAGGGTGGTGTCAGCCAAGCAGACAGAGGCACACAGAAAAACAGCCCACATGGGACCCCTCAATACAGCTGAAGGACCAAATGACCACTCCCCCTTTTCTCTTGAAAAAAACCCCCACTTTTAAGGGTGCTCTCAAAAGTGCCTCCCCATGTCCCTGCCATTTGAGCCATAGGTTTATACAGGTGGGAATCCTGAAAACAATTCAATCCCCTCTTCTCAGTTTAATCAGATTGCTTCATGCTTGTCTGGGCCTATGGTTTAGTTAATTAAGAACACTACTTTGATACAGGGAGGATTTAGTTTCACACCAAAGTTCAAGATAAAGACATCACTGAACTAGACAAGGCTTAACCCCAAGCATCAGGAATTTTGGGGAGTTAAAGTTTATTCTTGCCCTACCGTAGAAAATGCATGGGTACTTAAGCTTCATACTGGCAGCAGGATAGAACTTGGATCCACTTGCTTCTGAAGCACCATCTATTGCCATTTTAAGCTAAAGGAACATCTACGTTCACTGTTAGCATAAGGCTTTTGATCCGCACTTGGATTGTTCTGATTATGGGTACATCAGTACCCCTTACCTAGGATGACTTTTTATTTGAATATATCTAGTAGGATTGTGCATTTGGTTTTGGATAAAACACAAACACACAAAAAAGCCCCTTTCAGCTTCCATATTTGAAACACAAAAAATGCCATGTAATGTTTGCATACTCTCCAATAGTGCCTTTTTGGCCAGTACATAGGGGCATGCATTTGTTTTGTTTTCTATTACTTACTAATACAAATGGAGTCCAATTCATTTTAGTAGCTAATGATACAAAAAGAAATGAATAAGCAAAAGATTGTAATTTGTTTTCATTCTTTTTCATTTATAAATAATTAAAAAAAAACCCACAACAACCCTGCGTGTGCACAGAATGGCAGCTGTGGTTGTTCTGCGCATGAATGCCCTTTTCCAAAATGACACCGGCAGTGTTGCTGCCACTTTGGCTGCCCTTTTGGAAAAGAGTTGGTTGCAGATTGGCTGCCCTTTTCCAAAATGGTGACAATGTTGCCAGCGCCATTTTGGAAAAGGGCATGCACATGCAAAACGGCCCCAGCGGCCATTTACATTTTTTTTAAAAATCACTGCATATACACAAAATAGCTGCTGGACCATTCTGCTCACACACACCCTGCCCCTGCCAAATAGCTGATCTGTCCTCCCAATCAGCTGTTCAGTGGGATCAGGTGAATGGACTCCTCCAGCCCCCCCCATCAGCTGTTCAGTGGGTCTGGGGTGCTCATGCTTCTCCACACCTCATCAAACAGCTGATGTGGGCTGTGAGGCATGCCCTCCCCAGCCTGAGTGCTCACACCGAACAGCTGATGGGGAGCCCCGAGGAGCACTCCCATCAGCTGTCTAGCCCATGTCCTCGGGCTGGGTGAGAGCGCACCTCTGCCCCCCCCCCGTCATCTGTTCTGCAGCAGCTCTTTTCAGAGGCCCAATCCAGCTGAGCAGCAGTGGCCAGAGAGTCATGTCCCGTGTGCTGAAACTGATCCCGTTTAAGAAGTCTTTTAGCATGGATGCTGAAATTGATCCCATAAAATTGGACCAGATGGGGCATTCATGACTTCAAGTATATCCACTGCATTAAATGTGTCATCGAAGTTGGATATGAGTGATTTTATCTGCAAAATAGTCGATAAACATGTCACAGCGAGCACTGGAAGATTCCAATTCCAGGTGGAGAGAGGCCGGACTGACCAGCTCTTTCACCACCTGGAAAAGCTCAGCTGGACGTGACTTTGCGATTGATATGATGGTAGCAAAGAAACTGCTATGCTGCCCACATAGCCACGGCATAGGCTTTTAACGCAGCTCTGTGCTGCAATTGGTCGGCTTCAGTATGAGTATGGCGCCACCATCACTCTAATCATCTCCCCTCTTGCTTTATCAGACACAGGTCCTCCATGAACCATGGGGCCCTGCACTGCCTATGCTTGAGGAGTGGACACCTGGGAGCCGTGCAGTCGATGGCCTTGGCCAACAAGGTGTTCCAGAGAGCAACAAGGTCATTGAGCAATCGGCCATCCAGGTCGGCAGGTATATCCCCCAGAGCATTCCGGAACCTGTCCGGTTCCATAACTCTCGGGGGGCGAACCATATGAATAGGTTCCATACCCTGCCGGGGGCAGACGTACACCAGGAGACTGGCCCGGAGGAGATAATGGTCTGTCCATGACAAGGGCATAGACAACACCTCCCCACTAATAGATCCCCCGCCTCAAGGCCAGTGCAAAATAGCAAATCCAGAGTATGTCTCCCCTGTTGAGTTGGGCCAGATACCACCTGAGACAGGCCTATAGTTGCCATGGTGGCCATGAACTCATTCTCTGCACCCATAACACTGGCATCGGCATGAATATTGAAATCCCCCAAGACCAGCAGCTTCAGGGATTGCATACCACCTCTGACGCCAGATTGGCTAGAGCAAGTAGAGCTGCTGCTGTACATGAAGGTGCATGGTATACAAGCAGCAGCCCCAATCTGCCTCCGTGAGCCAAATCAACCATGAGATAAAGGCCCTCATTAAAAGCTATGTTCTGATTTTTTCTAGGTTGATTTGACCACTTCCACATTGGTTTGTTCTTCTACCACTGAGTATGGCACCACATGGATTTCAACAGCTAGCTCCTCACCATCCATCAGAACATTTGTATATTTCAAGGCAACCAACAATGTCTTACTCACTGTGGAATGTTTTTGTTGTTTTTTAAAAAAACCCTGCTAAGTTGAATGTCCTAATATGGAAAAAAGTCAGCAATATCATCACCAGTCATTGCCTGCTAGTGGGCATAGGTGACTGGTAAGTTAACTGTCGAAGGGTGGGGGATGGCAGCACAGGAGTTGGGGCTGGGCAGGAGTTCTATAGGGCTTCCAACAATCTATAAAGGTGCATGCTCCCCAGCTCCCCCCACAAGTTGCCTATGTTACTGGGTGTAATTCAACTACCCTTTGAGGACTAAATTTAGCCGAATCCTTATATAAGTGCACACTGGATTGTAAAGTGCTGGGACTTCTGTGCCCTCATACACAGCAGAGTGAAGGGCCTGGTAGGAGTGCAATGTGTGTTCAGAGGAGTTCAGGGACTGCTCACGCACTGACCTATCCCGCCCAGGGTCTGGAATGCACTATTACAATCAAGGAGTGGATAAGAATTGGCAGAATGAGACTTTTGTGCTCTGATGTGCTGGGGAGTTCTGGGAGATATTCTACCTTCCTAAGGCAGAAACTCTCTAGAGCATATAGTTTTGCCAACCCCACCATTTCATAAATCAAGAGGCAAACTCTTAAATCAAGACATTTGGTACATAAATCATGAATTGCTATTTTTTTCAAGCACAAACAAACAGCTCAGCCATGGCAACATGGGAGCTGGCGGCACTGGGGAGAGAGGCTGCTCCACCTGCTGTGTCTCCCTCCTTCTCCTCCCTCCTCCCAGAGCCCAGGAGGGGCACAGAGACACCCAACAAAGTTGCTGATCAGCCGAGGGGGCACAGAATTTGGGGCTCTGGGGAAAAGATTGGGGGCTGAAGCCCAGGCCCTAGTGATGCCCCTGGGTCTGGGAATGGGCTCACTCACTGTGGGTGAAAACAGACATGACGCTAACCACCCTTTATCCACCCTTGGTGGTTATTTATGCATGTTGCAGGGCTGTATTGGTGCCCGATGCAGCCCTGCAACATGCATAAATGACCACCAAGGGTGGTTAAAGGGTGGTTAGTGTCATGTCTCTTTTCACCCATTGTCATGCTGCCACTGAGTCTTTGGGGGTCGGGGAGATGGGTGGTGGCTGGGTTCTCGGATGTCCACTTCCCACCATGATTAGTGATACTAATTGTGAGACTGTGAGTGAGGCTTAGAAATAGTGTCTCTAGAGATAAATTTTCAAGAGTTGGCAATGATGTGAACACTATATCTGTTAGTAAAGATTTACAATATGGGTCCTTAGTATTCTGTGCAGAGCATTTCCCAAGCCAATAGTGAGCCCGCCACAATATAATATATTAAACTAGCAATGTTTATCACAGTAGTTTAGCATGCTGTTGAAACATACGTAAATTGTTAAAAAACAAAAGTCCTCATACCTTGCATTAAGATTAGTAAGTACCTGTTTAAGTTTTAAATTGGTCCTTAAAAGCTAGAGTACCTGACAGTCCAAAAGAGGTCTGGCTTTTCACCTGACATTCCAGTTCATTTTTATTGATTTCAAAAACCACATTGACATCTTCATAGTATTTGTCAGTGAGGAACTTGAGCTTGTTCAGGTCTCCTCTGACCAGTGCTGTGTAGTATTTCTGAACAGGAGCGTGAGCCGTTAGTGGGTGCTCAGAGCCTGCTTTCTCAAAGACATGCAACTTCTCTATAACAGGTCCTGGCAGTCCATCCATTGCAATGATCAGCAACTGTTTTTAGTGCAAGACCTTTCAGTGAAGAGAAATGGACTTTTATAGCTTGAATGATTTCCATTGTCCTGTTTTCATTATCCAGTTATATTCTGGTTAGGACTCTTGTCACTGCTCTATTTTTAACTTTAGTGGAGTCAGATAATAATGGTTATTTGATAGGACTAGGGGGTCACATGGATACCTGGATACAATAGCTAATACTTCATTACCACTGAATTTCACATGTGTGTGTATATAAACCTTTCCAGGTAAAATGCAGGCATGGCAGCTTTGTGGCATCATCTTTGTCATCAACTATTTTAATTCCAGGCAGCAGTTTACCAGAGAAATGCACTAGAAGATTGTAAACTGTCGGGCAGAAACTGTGTCTATCTTGTTTTCTTGTAAAGCGCCAGGTACATTGCTGGTGCTATATAAATGCGTATAATAATAATAATAAATTTTAAATTAACTTAAATTTTCATTTAAAAAAAATATATTTTTAAAAAGTCATCCTTCTTAACCAGGAGACTGATTTAAAACTTGGTACATGACCCAGGAAAATAGATATTAATCAATTGATTGCTTTTCCCAAATTATTGCTGAAATTAGGTGCCAACTTCATTTCAAGGTTGAAATCTTTAGTTTAAGACTCCTCCCTTGCCACATGCTTTGAATTATAAAAATTATTAGATGTGATGTGTATTGCAATTCACTGATACGACTGTGCAGTTTCCATTGCTGTAGTAGTTGAATATCTGAAAGTATTCTGAAATTAAACTTTACAGCATCCTTGCATCAGAGAAAGTTATAATACCTATGAAAACAGATATAGACCAGTCCTACTTCAACTGAAGTTAATGACAAATTTCCTGTTGATTTCAATGAAATATTTGAGACTAATTCATACTGCCCTCATAGAAGTAGATAGGAATTTTGCTTTGAGAGCAGGAACATATTTTGCCTGACTGATTGGCTCAGTTGGGCAGGAGATGAACCAGGAATAGAACATAGAATCCTAGTGATATGGCTTAGCTACAAATCTGTTCTTCCCAGTGAAGGAAATAGTGTCTTCCCACCACTAGAAGGAAATAGTGTCTAGAAATGTAAGGATTATGAGCTTGCTATCTATCTCAGCTAAGCAGGGCCAGGTTGTTTCAGTGTCCGGATCGGAGAACGCAGCAGAGTTGAAGAAGGAAGTGGGATTCATGATCATCATTGCAATGTGCCAGTTTTCTCTTTTCCCCATCAAGTGTCAGCCTGTTATTGCATTTTCCCCTTTCACCTACAAGTTCTTCAACACCAACCATCTACTTGCATCTTGCTGTACCTACAACTAGGGCCCTTTTAATGAGACACACCCACGCATGCCCACACAGGGATCTGCATGAGCATGCATGGGCGAGTCCTGTGTGTACAGTGGCAGCAGCAGCAGTGGATGGGTGGGCATGCGTGCTCCCACAAAACATGCACACCCACTCACCTCCACCCATCATCTATGCATGGAGCAACCAGCAATAATGCTGGTTGCTCCATGCATGGGGGATGGGTGTGCGCCCATGTACACTCACCCCCACACCGCCCACCACACTGGCACGCACACCAACACCCCCCTCCCCCCCTAGCATGGCCCATTTTAAAAGGGCCTATGTTACAAGTTACAGCAACTGTGATGCAAAAGCTACTCCAACTTTTATGACAAGTTATTAATGTTATTTTAAGTTCCATTACTTAGGGAGAACTGCAAACTCCCTGTAGAGCTAATACTGAACTTCTATGGCATGGAGTCAGGAGCTTAGCTATAATAGATACAGCTGGATGCATAAGCCTGGGGTCCCACACACATGTAGAATGCATATGCACACTGGAGTGAAGTGCCTCAGCGGGCAGCCCATTCAAACCAAGCTGCACCCCTGCATGAAGTCTTGAAAATAGGGCTAGACCAAACCAAAACTCTCAAATGTGAATAATTTGAAGGATGTGTAGATGTGCAGTTGCGATCTACATGAGCTTTTCAACTTAAACCCATTTGCTACAAAGCTAAAAAAATTGTAAGCATGCATGTATCCTTGTCAGACCATTCTCTTCATTCTGCTTTCAGTGCTAATTTTAGTGATTGACATAACCCAATCTCAGTGGGTTAAGTAACTGCAGGATCTGGCCCTCTTGGCAACACTCTGATAGGATACAAGTTGAGGGTTCTTTTCTTTTAAGAGTCCACAGTCCCATATATGCAGGGAGCACACAACACAAGGCAAACAGCCAAAAAAACCAAAACAGAATTCAAACAGACCTAGTGGACTCTGGCTTCAGCTGGTGCTTTTTGGTGTAGACTCAACTTATGAGGCATTTCAGCAGCAAAGAATCCTGCTGGGGTTCCCTGGTGCCCCCATTCTGCTTTTCTTGCGGTTTCAGGGCAATCCTGGCTTGGCTCCCAGCTCCCCTGCTACCTCTTAGGGTGTTTTTAAACAAGCACCGGGGTGTGTGTGTGTGTTGTCCATGGCCGCTGAGTGGCATGGCTACAAGGTGCCCACACATACGATGTTTGTGGAGAGCGCTTCAAATGAGCGGATCCCAGCATGACTGCCCTGTCCACGGAGCACTCCAGATTTTTCAGGAGTGTTCCATGTGTGGCCATGAGTGGCTGTTGTGTGGATCATGGGAGCACACCTCCCCACACACCCCACTGTCACACGAACAGTTGGACACATGGATGGTGGGGGGCCATGTGTGGACATGTCTTTTTTTAAAAAAACACCCTTAGGTTATTTGCAGTCCTCTGGATACCTTTCAGCGGCATACCAAGGCTCCAGAGCAAGACGTGACCTGACCTTCTCTGCTTTCTGGTAGGGATGTGTGAATGCGGTTTGGAAGTTCAGAGTTCAGATCGAACTCGGTCTGTTCGGACAACTGAACCGAACTTCTGAACTGAACCTGAACTGACTGAACCAAACTCTGACCGAACATCATACCGACCGAATAGTTCATTCGTGTTCGGCCACGTTCAGTTGAGTTTAGGCAGGAAAAATGTGACTGAAGGCCCAGGGAGAGGGAGGAAGCTGTGGAGCAGACTTCCTGGTACTGGGGGGTGGAAAGGCTTGGAGTAGCAGCCAGCATACCCAATCACCTTTCCTTTTTGACTGAACACTGACTTCTCAGTCTGTGATTGGCCAGGGGCTAGGCTGCACAGAGCCAATCGGGTCTTGTGGTAAGGTGGGAGCAGCAAGTAACAAAACTCTTTGCCCTGCCCCCCTTCCAACACCTTCTGAGCCAGCCACTGATCATTTCAGCAGCGTTTTCAGAAGGCTCCCTGACTCCCAGCAGTTTGCTTCCCTCATCCATTCCCAATCCTCCTCCAATTTCACCCATCCAACAGATTTACCTCCCTATTATCATTTAGTTAGATTATATTAGAT
>QEPC01005992.1:248246-263630 GCA_003113815.1 Sphenodon punctatus
CTACCGCCACCTGCTCCCCACTGCCAAGGAGCCAGTTTCACTTTGTCTCTGTCACACCCACCCACACAAACACAAGCCCTGCACCTCCTAGGGTGCCATCTGCAAGTTGAGACCCTGCGACTGGCACATCTTTGGGTTAATAACTACGCTACATGGGGTGGCAGGTGCTGTGTGATGGTATGGATCAACAAGCTGTATGAGAATATGCCACCTGTCAGCCTGAACCTCTGTACAGGGGGATAAAATATTTGAAAGTTCAAACAAAGCTTGAAACAATAACAACAAATATAACTTTTATTAACAACACAACAACAACACAAACAACAACATTATAAACCCTAAACCAAACATTTTTAAATAGAAAGGAAACTTAACCACTAAACTTTCAACTCAGTCTTTGGGCCTGGCCCCCAGAACTTCGGGGAAAGGCATCAGTGGTGCAGGAAACATAGGGGCCACGGGTGCACCTGCCAGCATTTCATAGACGTGTTCTACGGCATATTCAACAGCCCCTACCAAGGCCGCCCGCCAGTTGCAGACCGACTGGTGAAATAGCTCCAGGTCTGCCCTCTCGGTGGAGACATACTTGGAGACGTACTCCGAGTATGCCTCCACCTTCTTCTCCCTGACCTCTAGCACCTTAAACTGTCACACCAGTCGGTCCTCCATTTGTTTCAGGCGGTGCACAAAGTCCTGGTTGGTCCCCTGCACCTCACCTCTAAAGGTCCTTGCTGCTGCAGACTCCACCATCATCTCGGTGGGCTCCACATCCAAGCTGGAGGAGGGGGAAGGACTTCACACATGGTGCCTCTTCTTCTGTTTTGCCTTCCCCCCTCTTCCGCTGTTCCACAGCCATGCTGCCACCAACCTCCTGGGCCCGAGCCACCTTCTGGCCGTGGGTCTTCTCAAGATGGGTATGGAGCCCAGGTGTGGTGCCCTCCCTCTGGTGCCTTAATTTTTTCTTGCAGATCTAAAAAGCATAAAAACAAATATAGGGATATAAGAAGTGCCATACTGTGTCAGACCAATGGTCTGTGCAAAGCCCTGTCTGTACTATGTCTCCACAAGTGGGTGGGAACCAATCTCTCTCTTGCAGCCACCATGCCTTACGTTGCATATGGCAAACCCGTCCTCCTTCTCAAAAAAATTCCAGACATTCGACCTGGTCCGTCCAATGTCTGGATTTTGGCTCCGATGTTGATGGCTTCGGGTCCTGCGCAGTCTGACAGCAGCATCGGAATCCTCTCTGAAACAGGAACACATAGACAACACGTGCGTGGGTGGGGGTGCTGCTCGCATCTGATCCCCCCCAGTACAGGACCCCCCTCTCTCTGCTCCATACAGAGATTGCTAGGGGATGCTATGCGCCAGCCCTCCCCGGGGTGCACTGAAAAGGGGTCAGGGGATGCAACAGATGGCAGCTAGAAAGCCCCTGCCTGGCACGTTCAAATCCCGCCCTGATTTTGGGTTTGCCTAGGGAAGGGGATGGCAAGCGGAGAGTGGAGACCCTTGCTTGCCTGGCACATGCTTGGGTGGGGGTGCTCTGGCTGCTGCCACTCACACACTACAGTACCCCCCCCCGTGCCTATGGAATAAACTTTTTTTTTACAAACCTGCCAGCACCTCCAGAGGCCACTTCCTCCTCCTCTGAGGAGCCAGACACCACCTCCTGAGGTGTAGGGGCAGCAGCCGCAGCAATCTCTTCCTCCTCCTCCACATCCTCCATGACCAAGTTGGCCCCCAGCCGGGCAAGCATCACTGCCCCCTTCTTCATTTTTTTTTAAAGCACAAATCACACACGCACACAGTCCAACAGCACACCACACACACTAACACTTACCAACCTCAACAACAGCACACCCAAACACACAAACCGAACAGACACCCAGCCAAACACACACCCACTTGCCACGCAGTTCGCACACACACAAATTTCCTGTTTCTGGCATGATCACGCTCTCATGTTAGTTCACCGAACATGACCGAACCAAACATGACCGAACACGAACCCGCTGATCAAACCGAACAGGCGAACCGAACGTGCTGACCGAACAGAACAGAACCGAATGGCCGAACCCAAACATCAACCTGTTCGCCCATCCCTACTTTCTGGCAACTAAGCTTCTGTGTGTTGGGAGGCCTCCTCACACTGCTCTACCCAGTGCCTTTTATACTGCCTAGCAACCCTACCCTTCCTAGCAAGCAGCCCCTGGGTTAAATCTTTTCATTATCAGTTAACCCTTTCATTGATGGATGGGAGCAGAGTATGTGACAATCCTATTATTTATATAGCCCTGGCGTTAAACAGTTGTTATTAGAGACAGGTCCCTGCCCTGAGGAGCTTACCATCTAGGATGGATGTGGGAGGGGAGACAAGGGAGAGGGAAACATAGGAAAGGACAGGGATGATGATGGGGAGGGCATTCTCGGTACCTGCTCCTAGGCTGTGGAACTGCCTCCCAATAGAGGCCCACTTGGCCCCGGACCTCCCTTCTTTCCAAAGACAGTGTAAGACCTGGCTGTTCTGCCAGGCCTTTAGGGAGGGAGATGGATAGGGTGGGATGGGATTGGGGGGCAGTGTTTGGTGTCTGGCTCCACTCTTTTAATGAGTTTGATAGGTTTTAATAAGTTATACATTTTATGCACTTGACTTTAATTGTTGAATTGTATTTTAAATTTCATTGTGAGCTTCCCTGAGCTGCCACTGTGAGCAGGAGGGAGCGGGCTATAAATGCATCAAAATAAATAAAAAAATACATAAATACATAAAGTAGAATTCTGAACTCTGATAACTCCAATTTTTTAAGATGGATAGAATATACCCACCCACATAAAAATAACAGGACCTTTGAGTGTATTAATGATGTTAAAATACCACAGCATATACTCTGTCAAGGCAGTTTCTCAGATTAGGAAGGCTGGAGTTGGGCATTAGGGAATATCAGTTCTTCTCTCCATGTCTCTGGACATGGAGACTTGCACTGACAGCCAAGCAGATGTAGGTAGGTAGGTGAAAATGCATGTGTGCGTTCGTATGCACACACATGTGTGTGTGAAATCCTGTTAGTTCTGACTCTATGAGTCTCAAGCAGGCTGTAGGGAGAGTGAGCAGCAAGTTCCCCTGTCTCCATCCCAAAGTCAGAAGGGGTGTTTACCCTCACAATTCCTTGAGGGAGGCTGAATACCCCCCTCCCCAGCAGCAGCCAGCAGCTCCAGCCTAATTTCAGTCCCATGATCCTCCCCACCGGGCCTCTGTGGGCACTTTCATCAAACTCCACACCTGGATTCAGGCAGCCTGGGCTTTCCTGATCCCCATACCCCACCCGCAGGTGCTTGTGGGCTGGTGCACTGGTGCAGTGCACACAGCCTGCACACATTGAAGTTGCTGCTTCTGCATGTGTGCTATGTGTGGCTCAGCTGCTGCATGCTTCCCTCCCTGGCCTGCCGCCCCATGAGGCAAGAAGGCGGCAGTACCACCAGTGCATTACCGTGCCATCCAGAATCCCTCCAGCTCGACTCCTAGTCCATGGGCCTTATCTGATGGTAGCACCACCATCAGCAACAAGAGCAGCAGGCCAATTGTTTAGTACCTCCGCAGCCCTGGAGGGCAACAAGGAACATGGCAAGAGCAAGAAAATGGTGTGTGTGTGTGTGTGTATGTGTAGCTCAGATGAATGAGTGATGGTGCTGCCCTGCTGGTTGCCAGTCGGGGTGGCTGATGGACCGTGTGTGTGTGTGTTGTCTATGTCATCACCTGCAGACTGCCCAACTTGCTTTGTGGTCAGGGTGCTGTGCTGCTGCTCAATCAGGGTACTGCTGACCATGACTGCCTTGCTCTACCTGCCTGATTGTTAATGTTGGAGTCTCTGGGTGGGTTGGGGGGAGTGCTTACTGGACTGTGGCTGCAGCAGGTGCGGTGGGGTGGGGAAGAGAGGCTCCGGACTCAGGGAGCAGCAGCACCACACAGGGGGACCAGGACAGCCTGTGGCTGTGAAGGGGGGCAGTCACCATGTGAGCTAGCCAGTGCAGCACTGTGCCTCCCAGATGGTCAGATTCCCATGCGGGGAGTGAACAGTGCCACAGTGGAGTGGAGGAGCGATAAGGAGACTGGTGTGAGGGGCAGGACAGTAGCACAGGACTGCAGTCCCAAGCTGTGGAGACCACTCCAAAGTAGAACCTGTGAGAGACCTTTTCCCTCGCAGAGACCTACTGCAGCGTTTATGACAGCTGTGCATTTTAGGATTCCACATAATGCTGTTGGGTTTTCCTGCATTTTCCATGCATTTTGGTGTGTCTTTCTTTGAATACCACATGCTGAGTGTTGCATGCCCTCTCCTGAACTGTGCATGCCTCTTTGCCTTCTGTAAAACTCTATGCAACATTTATTGTGTGCCATTTAGGATTTTGCATTTTAAACGGGTAGTGGTCTGTCAGTTGCAGACACATCTGGACTGCACTGGTTTCCTTGATCCCATGCAGTCTGACTTTCATTCAAGCTATGGTACAGACACCACACTTGTGGCCTTGGTTGATGGCCTCCTTGTAGAGTTGAATGGGGTTGTATGACTCTGCTGGTCCTACTGGATCCATCTGCAGATTTTGATGCCATGAATCATGAAATGTTGTTGGCTTGTCTGCGGGACCTGACTGGGGTGGACAGTACTGTTTGCGGTGGTTCCATTCATACCTGGCAAAAAAATCTCAGCGGGTGATACTAGGGGACTGTAATTCATCCCCTGAGGATCTCCCATGTGGGGTCCCTCAGGGTTCAATTCTGCCCCCTGTCTTATTCAATGTGTATACGCAGCCACTTCAGGAGGTCATGTGCAGCTGGGGGGATAAATATGTGGATGACACATAGCTGTATCTTTCATTTTCAACTGATCCAGGCCCTAGAGTCTCATTACTATTCTGGTGCCTGCCTGCTGTGAGGGACTGGAGGAGGTTGAGCCAATTGAAACTCAATTCCAACAAGACAGAGGTGATGTTCGTGGGTGGGGTTGAGAATCTGGGGGAGGGGGACATTCCCAATATTGGGGGGGTCCATCGTCCATTGGCTCCATCTGGGGGATGCTCCTGGATGTGCAACTGCACCTGGATTTGAAGGTGTCAGCTGTGGCCAGGGGAGCTTTTCGCCAATTGCATCTGATGAAGAGGCTCTGCCCATATGTCTCAGACTCCAGTCTCATGACTGTCATCCATGCATTTGTCACCTCAAGGCTAGACGACTGTAATGGACTACTGTAGCGCACTCTATGTGGGGCTACCCATGGTGATGGTCCAGAGGCTGAAGCTGGTGCAAAATTCAGTGGCCCATCTGCTTCTGGGTCACAGGGAGCATATAAATCCTGTGCTCCAAGCATTGCATTGGCCACCATTTGTCTTCTGGGCCCAATTCAAGATGCTGGTCTTGACCTATAAAGCCCTACACAGATTGGGTCCCACTTATCTAAAGGACTGCCTCACTCCCTGGGAAGCCCCTGAGATCATCTGGGAGCACCATCCTGGAGGTCCCATGTTATAGGTGGGTCTGCACAGACAGGCGGACATTCTCGGCGGCCACTCCGTCACTGTGGAATGCTCTCCTGCCAGAGATTAATCTCAGCCCAGATCTCTTTGCCTTCTACCAGCAGTGTAAAACCTGGATCTTCCATCATGCATTCGGGGCGGGGGGGGGGAGGAGGGAGTCATGGGTTAGTTGAGTTGTTGGGCAGGATTGTGTTTTGTTGTGCACAGAATTAGTTTTATAATGTATACTTATATGATATTTTTATTGTTTTTATATATTATATTGTTGTGAGTCACCTCAAGTTGCTGTTAGATGAGAGAGGTGGGGTAAAAGTGAAAATAATAAATAAAATAAATAAATAATCCTATTGGGTTTTATAGCATTTTCTGTGCATTTTAGTTGTGGCCTATGCTGCCTGTGCATTTCAACTATTGTAATGTTGCTGAATTGCACCTTAAGTAAGGTACTGGAAATTGCTGTAATCTGGGCTAGCTGTTATGGTACTTCTCTTTTCTCTGCTATTGTACTCCTGCCATTGAACACATTGCCTGGTGGGCTTACAGTCCAAGAAGGACAAGCCCTGTTTACCCCCATGCATACTGGATTCACTTGGCTCTGTCGTTGTTTGCTAAAACTATTATCCTTATGTGCATATTATATTCCTTGTGTGCATGTTCTGTTCCATTTATCATGATCATGCAAGTGTGCAATTTTAGGATTAGCTCTGCTTACCATTGGGTTGGCTCTGCCTACAGTTGGGTTGGCTCTGTTCCTAGTATATGGCCTGGGCTGGGCCGCAGTTCCCCCTGGGAAATTGAAAAGTTTATGCCCTTGCCCTCTGCTTCTGCGGGGAGGGAAGGGGATTGGAGTCAGACAAACTGGTGATAACTTAATCTGAACATCATTTTTTCACATCTCCAGATCCATTTCCTTAAGGTTTGCTTAAGTCGAATTTCTGGTAAGTCAAACTTCTTTACATGGCTGGAGAAATTTTACTTAAACAGTCTTTACTGCAACTAACAGCCTCTGTGGTTTTGCTTTGTATTCTGTGCCTCCCTTGGGAAAGTTGCTTCCTAACATCCCCTCCCTAAATATTTGCCCATGCATAGTTCTTCATCTGCATTTACTGTTATTTATTTATTCTTGTTTTTTTAACACCATTCTAGGCAATTTTTAATCTCAGTGGGCCCCATCCTAAACCCTGCACACTGCATAAATGGGTGTATGCAATGTGCATGCAACATGCGTGCATCCCCTGTATTGAGAATTTGCATGCTTGTGCTCGCATATGCATGCGTGAGTTTAGGATTGGACTCAGTGTTGTTAAATGCCTGAAAACTATGTGTTTTTTTTCTTAACAGCTCCCTCCTATGTCATACACCTCCTGTATTTGTTCAGTTCTGACTTGTTAAATGACTGAGGAAGGGCCCAGTGTGGTCAAAAACCATGCGCACACTCAGCAACAGAAGTTGATCCAATACACAATATAATCTGAACTACTTTGTCCCTATCTCTTACATTTGGAACCACAGTCTAGACTATTTTATCTCTGTCAGTCTTGCCAGGGTGTTTGTTTTAGGAGGGCTTTTTTTTACATGACAATGGATTTTTTTTTTTTTAAAGGGCGGGCAGTTGTCATTGAAGGCAGGGTTTACTATAGTGAAGTTTAACTATATATAACATTAGTTTTGAAAACCCAAAGGAAATCTTACTCCTGGCTGTATTGGATTTCCAGCAAATACCCTTCTCAAGTGTTTCTTCCCACACATCAAAAGACAGATGCTGAAGGAGCAGTATGCTTTACTCTCTAGTAAGATTTCCATTTAAGATGTGGAGTTCTAAGGGCTGTCAACTGTAGATAGTCAAAATCACATGAGATTGGATTAAAGATGATGAGGCTTCAACATGTTTTTTAATTTTTGTAGTTTCTGGGCCTTTCAGACACAAATTCATTCAGGTTTTCAGGCTTTCCCCCCTCCCCCTCCCCCTCCCCCCAATCTTGAAGGATAGGAACTATGAGAATTAGCAACCTGCTCCCTGTTCTCTTTCATGGAGACTAAACTTGCTTTTCTTAGCTGGAAATATATTTCCTAGACTGTTATTTGTTTTACTTTATTATGGTTTAGGCCGCTTTTAAATGTGGGTGGTGCACACACGGCGTGAAATCATGCCGAGTGAAATCACACTGAGTGTAAAAATCCTGCAGGTGGGGTTTAGACGTGACTGTCACGAAGGAACATAGGGTCACACATAACCAGAAGGAACATGCATGCACTGTTAATTTATAGAAACCAGTTTGTAACATGTACTGTTAAGTTATAGAAACCAATCTGTGACAATGATGTCAAGCTGAGAGAGGTTAAACCATTACTGTAACATTGTGAAAGAGGAGACATTGCTAAAAAGAGGCAGCACAGCCCCCAAGGGTATTGATATGTAAACAGAGGTCTTTCCACAAGGTGTGAGTGTCTAGAACAGCAACTTTAAGAATGCAAATGAAAGGAAACTGCATACATGAGTAACCCCACTGGTTCAGGAGAGAAGAGGGGGAAAAAACAGGACTTTCTGAAAGACTTGAGAAGAAACTAGGGTTCCCCTTCCCTCCCCCAAGGACTCACAAGGGACATTTGGACCCATAGAGAACAGTGTCAGTTGGGAGCTCACTCAACCTTGGACTCACTGGGTCTTGGATTATAGCTGGAGGGCAGGAGCCTGTCAGCTAGCCTGTTGAAGCAATGTGCTGAGAACAGAGACTTTGCTTTCTAACCAGCTTAAGGACTCAAAGCCCAGTCTCACTACATCTGGCTGAGAAATGGATCCAAGCACATGGACTTTCTGTAGGGTGAGATCTTAACTAGGGACCTACTCAGTACAGACTAGGAATGCATTATTTACTTTTGTTTTATTTGCCACTCTGCATTCAAACTATCTTTGTTTATGTAATCAATAAACATTTTTCTTTACTAAGAAGGACTTCTATCATCTCACACTGGGAAACATAGTCTGAGTATCTTGTGACCTCAAGCACTTGCGAACCCAGAGAGAAAGCATCTGTGAGCGGGAAGTCTCTGGAGCTTGGGTGACAAAAGTGTTGTCCCCTTTGCAGGACTGGCAAGTGAGGGAAACTGAGTCACCCAACCCAGAAAAGTGGGTTAGTGGACCCCAACCCCGTGACAGTGGTGCCCAATGAGAAGGGCTACACTCAGTCTGGTGTAGCAATGTGTGGAAAAGCAAGGGGGGATAACCAAAAGTAAGTGGCATCCTCTGAAGGGAGTAAATTCCAAATCTGAAGAGAGTGAGTTGCCAGCGCCTTCTGGAACCCAACTTTGAGAGTTAAATAAGCCAAGGGGGATAGCCAAAAGTAAATGGTATCCTCTGAGGGGAGCAAATCCCATATCTGGAGAGAGTGAGTTGCCAGCGCCTTCTGGAACTCAACTCTAAGAGTGGAATAAGCAAATCTTTGACCAGAGTGTGCAGTGTTTGTTGTTTTAGTTTTCATTTTGGGTGTCAGGGCCAGTTATCAAAATAGGGCTGCCAAAGGGTTTCTCCAGGCTCCTGAAGGCAGAATTGATAAAGGAGGCACAAGAAAGACACCTCCAAACGAAGGGAAAAACTAAACAGCAACTTAAGCATCCATTTGAAACCGCAAACTAAATACTGATATTGAGGTTGCACATGTCTAAAAGCGGCCTTGGTCAGAAATGCAATGATAGTGAAATTCCAGTCACTTTTAGGCTTTCTTCTTTCCTCTTTCATCTTATAAACACTGTCTACTGACAAATACCTGAGTTCACACATCCTCATGAATGTTGCATCCCTTGTCTGTCCCTCTGTTGCCCCTTCCCTGCCTGCTCTCCCCCTGTCTTCTCTAGATTGTGAGCTCTTGGGCAGGGACCGTGTCTATCTTGTTCTCTGTAAAGCACCAGATACATCACTGGCGCTATATAAATGCTTCTAGTAATAATAATAATTGTAGAGTGCCTGATTTCATGAACAGCCCCCTGGTGTAAATTTGGAGGAAAGTACAATCTATTCTGAGTTAAGGTAGTAGATCTGACCTAAGGTAAGCTTCTTGTACCGCTTTCATACATGCGTTAATATGTGCTCGTCGGTGTCACAAGGAAATCTGGGACTCAAAAGATCCACGTCTTCCGACTCGTGAGAATGGTGAAGATTCGGATCTTTGCCTAAAAACATGCGCATCTGACAGAATAGGGAAAAGATACTCTACCGGATGTGCATGTTTGTAGACAAAGATCCGTATTTCCACCATTCTCTTGAGACTGAAGATGCGGGGCTTTTGAGTCCTGGACTTCCTCGCGGCACCAACGAACGCGTATTAATGCACGTGAGAAAGTGGTCTTTGTTTCAGCATTTCTTACACTCCAGGCTGGCCCCACCCTTTTTTCCTACTTCTGGGGCCCCTGCAGTGGAGGTGCGAGGAAGAAAGAGCACAGAACTGTTCCCAAACTAGTATATGAACATTCTAATGTCCCAATGAACTTTCTATACAAAACAAAAATGTAATATTACAAAATACTTAAAACAACAATTCGTGTATGTCACAACACGCTAAGACACCATAATATGGACTTATTGTGTCTTAGTGTGTTGTGACATACACAAATTGTTGTTTTAAGTATTTTGTAATATTAAAATTTTGTTTTGTATAGAAAGTTCATTGGGACATTAGAATATTCATATACTAGTTTGAGAACAGTTCTGTGCTCTCTCTTCCTCACACCTGCGCTGCACTATCTGGTTTGGATAGAGAGAGAGTTTTTTTTTACCCATTGTTTTTGGGTGTGCCCCTGCAGCGAACCCTGATTTCATCAGGGAAAAGCATGGGCCCGCTACTCTCTCTCAGCAGGGACTGAAAAATGACCACCACTAGGGTGCCACAGAGGGGCTCCTAAGGGGGCAGGGACATGAGGAGGGGGAGGGGATCACCAGGGTCCCCGCATTTCATCTTTGTCCTGAGGCCTACAAATTCTAAGGCCAGCCTTACTCTCATTTAGAGTCACAGAGTCACAAGGCTGAAGGGGACCTCAAGGGTCATCTAGTCCAGTCCCCTGTACCACTGCAAGACCCATCACACCCCAACCATCCACACAGAGAAATCCCACCAATAGCTACAAGTAAAGACTGGGACCAACCAGAGCACACTGATGCGTGAAATAACAGGACTTTTTTTTTTAAAGGATCCAGATGTTCCAAACAGTTGAACCCTACTCACCTCCAACATTCATGTTTCCCTTTAGCAAACTGTGACCAACAAAAATTCACAATTGAAAAATTAGGGGAAATGTCTGTCTGTGAAGTTACCAGTCCCAGTTTTGTTTAAATAATTTCAACTTAGCTATAATTAATATGACTACTCACAGACGTAGCTTCTAGTTCTCATGCATGTGTTTGCAGGGTTGGGTCCACAAGCATGCTTGCTCCATAAGCAGTAACCATAAAACCATTAATCTTTAAGAAGTGGTAATATCTTAACCTTCTTTCTGAACATAAATGTTTGTAGAGCACACCTCATTTAACAAAACATTACTTTCCAAGATCAGCTGTATCTTAATGACTTCTGAAGTCTCAGTTGATTTTGTTATTAGGAAGGTTCATTCCCATCACATGGGAGAGCACAATATGCAAAACTAAAAAAAAAAGAAAAAGCCTAAGGCATGTTTGCCAATGTGTTGACCTTGAGCTGCTACATGATAGTTTAGATCAGAGGTGTTCAACATAAATCATTGGGTGGGTTGCACTAAATTCATTAGCCCAACACTTGGTCACACATTCATCCTGCTCCTTAGTCCATAAGTCTTAGTTCCCTGACCTACATTTAATTTGATGCCATTTAATATTAGTTAACAATCTGATCCTCTATCAAATAACACACTTACACCTGTTGTGATATGATTTTGACCCAACAAAGATGCCAATTTCCTTGCTACAATGTAACCAAAGCAGAAATGCTTCTTCTGACACAAATGTGCCAGAACAGACATTGAATGTCATTGTAACTCATTCTTTGTTGAAATGTAACCAAAATAATATTGTCCACATCTGTAACTATTGAAAGGATGCTATGAGTTTCCTATATGCTTTATTTGCTTGCTATATGCTTTATAGTAATTTTTAGCTTAGGAACTATTAAAAATGCATATTATAAGAAACAGGCTGGCAGGAGGAGAGAGAAATATGCTGACAGGAATACATTCTTGTCATCAACAAAAGGAAAGGCCCCAGTAAGAAGAGAACTAGTAAAAACTGTCTGTTCCCAGAACAAGGTTGCAGATAAGAACCAAGCAATGCAATAAGGGAAAATGACTTGATCAGACAGAGAGATGCCTCAGAGAAGGGGTGTGGGGGAATCTATGGCCTAAGGTCATGTCTTTCTTCCGGAAGGAGGACAGGCAGGACCTAATCTGGTCATGCCAAACCCCAAACAGTGATGAACAGGGAAGGACCCCCAAACCTGAATAGCAAAGTGGAGGAACTTTCTTGACGTGGAACTGTTAGCCCTGTGCTCTGGATAACTCATAAGAGAAACAGCATAAAAGGCCAGTCCCTGGACAGAGAAGTTGCTTTTCATTATGCTTGTCTGCTAGCCCTTATAAGGGTACCAGCTAGCTTGATGATTGGTCCACTTTGGGACTCCTCTATCTAGGGAGTCCTACAACTGCTTTGTTGGGGCCCCCTTCCTATCTCTCCTGAAACCAGACCGTGGACCTCTGATCATGTAAGAATACATGCTTTCTATGTGTTTTAAGTAGTCAGAGTAGCTGAGAGCTCATATGTTAAAGGTGCAAATGCTTCATTGATAATTGGTATGTTAAATTGTGTTGCTCATTGAATAAAAGATCCATTTGATTGAACAAAGAGTAATTATTAGAAATAGCAGAGGAATAATTCCCCATCCTCTCAAACAGTAGTATTTTCACTTGGTCACGAGAGAATTAAAAGGGAATCTGCCTCACCTGGGGTGCAGAAAAGCAGCTGAAGCCCTTTTAGAAAGGGACCTGTTTCACCAGGGTGCAGAAAGGCAGTATAACCCCTTTTATTTCTTTTCAGTGGTGGAGTAATGCACGAGAGGGGGATATTGATCCCATTGCACAGTAATAAAGACAAAGGTCTTATGCCTGAGTGCGCATAGTAGTCAACCTGTGTATTAGACAAAGTCTAAAGAATCGTGGGAAATACTTGGTGAGCCAGCTGCACAAAATGGCAGGGACGAGGGAGGTTGTGCTTGGAAGCAACCGGCCACACTTCCCAAGGTGATGCCTTGTGCGGGGATCTCTAATTATTTACCAACAAAAATGGCATATTTGCAAAATCACTGTTCTGTCTACTTTTACTGACTGATCATCAGCAGCTGTACACAGACCAAATAAACCTCATGTATACTTTTGCTGACTGATCATCAGCAGCTGTACACAGATCAAATCAGTTTACTGTCTTGGTAAAAGTGCAATCTGGGTTCAACCCTTCTCAGTGAAAATACTTAATTTGATTGCCCTAAGGAAAAGCATTTGCACTAAACATTATGCCCTGGTCTCAGTTGGATTCGTGGGGGGGGGTCCCTGTGGGAAATTTGGGGAAGGTAAATATCCTACCCAAAGACCAAGTCAGCCTATTAACACATCAGAATAAATATCTCACCCAGAGTAACGAAAAGTACAGGCAGAGACTAGAAAAAAGCAAGTCAGGAATGAAAATGTTGGTTACTCAGCTTAGGGAGCAGAAAAAGGGGCAGCCAGAGTCACATAAAGTTTGCCAGGCAAAAATCCACTCCCCCATACAGCAGCTGAACAGCTTTTGAAAGCCATTAAGGGGCTTCTACAGCAAGAAGTACTGGTACCAATTCAATCCACCTTTGATTCCCCAATCTGGCCAGTTTTAAAGGCAGATGGCAAAACTCCTGCAAATGTCCCCGTGGTAGCCAAATTGCCCCATGTGCTGGCTTCAATCCCATAAAGCTCTAAGTGGTTCATGGTGCTGGACCTGGCTAATTGCTTCTTCGCAAATTCTCCTACACCCAGACTTTTCGGCTAGGTTTGCATTCACCTACCGCAACCAGCAATCACATAGTTAACAGACAATTAGCATATCAGCAATGGCCTATGCAAGATTTTTGCAGCTAGCATTTTTAAGGAGCCAGACCTGAATGTTTTACCAATTTTTCAACACATTTTGCAAATTTTTCTCACTAAGCAAAGAGTTAAAGATACTATATTTGCTAGACTCACAAGCCCCCAGACAATTGGTTAAAACCTATGAGCTCAAATATAAGCTTCTGGCCAATTGCAGCAGAAAAGCCCAAGCAAAGCATATTTAATTAGAAATTAAAATAAAAACAGACAGGGTGTCATTACTCCCAAAGCCAAGACCTATGCTAGTATTGATTGGAATAATGATGATTGGTTCACTGAAGGATAGTATGAAGAATTGTTTCCACTGTCGAGATCCTCTTAAGTGATAGTGACTGGGCAGTGAAACACAATATGTAACAGAGGAAGTCCCTGAGTGAACCAACGAAGCAGTTAAAGATTGTGACTAGGCAAGGAATTGGCCCGGAAGGAAGGGAGGGGGGTGCACAATAATAGTCTCCCCTATGCTAGCAATCGAGCAGATACCAGAATACCATTTAAACATTGCTGAATTACCCAAAGCTACAAAAGAAAACCAGCACCTTTTTTTGTTGTTGTTAAAAACCATATTGATGGCACCAAAGTTTTGGTTGTCATTTTCAGAGTTGTTCTTTGTTGTCATCTTCAAATTTAAAGTCCCAAACAATAATTAATAGTAATTAAGGTCCGAGCTTGGTGGCAAAAGTTTTAAAAAAGTTTGTGTAAAGTCAAAATCCAGCACAGGAGTGCAGATCCACAGACTGTTCAAAAAGCTGTCTCTCTCTTATCTGTAACCTTGGGTTTCAAATTACAGTGCTTTTCAAATTCTCACAGGCAAGAAGGAAGAAACCAAAGTTTTTGTTCCAATGGGGAATTTCCCAAGGGGGAACTTATGCCGAACCTGCAGACTTATCTACAGTCCAGGATGCATAACTTATGTTTAATTGGATTAAGGCCCTACAAAATAGCATATCAAAATTAATCAGGTTATCACCAGTGAACTACAGAAGGCACAGAAAGCCATGAACAAAATTGGTGACTCTCATTCTATTAATAGACTGGTCTGTGGGATCTTTTGTCATGCTGAGACAGTTTCTAGTAAGTGGGCTGGACCTTTTGCCATTATTGACAAAGCTGATCCAATTAAAACAGTTTAAACATGCAGCTACTTGCAGCCCACATCCAGACCAGAATTTGCGAAATTGTCTGTGATACAAATGGCAAAGAGGTAACCCTCTTCCTTGGTTTATTCTTTTAATGGAATGTTAAATCAACAAGGGGGGAGGGGGGATTGTTACTTAACCTGTTGTGTTTTATTTACTGAAATATGTAGGACATGCACCCTTCCTTTTATCTTGTGTATGATGTCCCTAATGTGGCCCCTGCCATCAACAATGCCTATGGCTCTTAAACACCTGAAAAGTTCCACATGACTCCCATGCCCTGCCTTTGAGGCCAACCGAATCTCAGCCCCAGCTTCCTTTTGCCAAACAACTCCCAAGTCCAGCATCCTGTGCCAGATGACTCCCTGAGTGACAACACCTCATTACTCCACTCCACTGCCATGCAGAATACTTGTCCAGACAGCAACGCAGACCAGTCTCCATGAATTTCAGCTCCTGCTTTGCAGGCAATGCACTTTGTTTGTTTTTACAGGTTACAGCTCATACCCACACCAGCACCCAAGATAGCAATGTTTCTGTACTTTTGCAAAGCCCATGATCCTGTTTTGGGCTACAAATGGAACTT
>QEPC01005992.1:264877-281139 GCA_003113815.1 Sphenodon punctatus
ATTGTAACTCATTCTTTGTTGAAATGTAACCAAAATAATATTGTACACATCTGTAACTATTGAAAGGATGCTATGAGTTTCCTATATGCTTTATTTGCTTGCTATATGCTTTATAGTAATTTTTAGCTTAGGAACTATTAAAAATGCATATTATAAGAAACAGGCTGGCATGAGGAGAGAGAAATATGCTGACAGGAATGCATTCTTGTCATCAACAAAAGGAAAGGCCCCAGTAAGAAGAGAACTAGTAAAAACTGTCTGTTCCCAGAACAAGGTTGCAGATAAGAACCAAGCAATGCAATAAGGGAAAATGACTTGATCAGACAGAGAGATGCCTCAGAGAAGGGGTGTGGGGGAATCTATGGCCTAAGGTCATGTCTTTCTTCCGGAAGGAGGACAGGCAGGACCTAATCTGGTCATGCCAAACCCCAAACAGTGACGAACAGGGAAGGACCCCCAAACCTGAATAGCAACGGGGAGGAACTTTCTTGATGTGGAACTGTTAGCCCCGTGCTCTGGATAACTCATAAGGGAAACATCATAAAAGGCCAGTCCCTGGACAGAAAAGTTGCTTTTCATTATGCTTGTCTGCTAGCCCTTATCAGGGCACCAGCTAGCTTGATGATTGGTCCACTTTGGGACTTCTCTATCTAGGGAGTCCTACAACTGCTTTGTTGGGGCCCCCTTCCTGCCTCTCCTTCTGAAACCAGACTGTGGACCTCTGATCATGTAAGAATACATGCTTTCTATGTGTTTTAAGTAGTCAGAGTAGCTGAGGGCTCATATGTTAAAGGTGCAAATGCTTCATTGATAATTGGTATGTTAAATTGTGTTGCTCACTGAATAAAAGATCCATTTGATTGAACAAAGAGTCATTATTAGAAATAGCAGAGGAGTAATTCCCCACCATCTCAAACAGTAGTATTTTCACTTGGTCATGAGAGAATTAAAAGGGAATCTGCCTCACCTGGGGTGCAGAAAAGCAGCTGAAGCCCTTTTAGAAAGGGACCTGTTTCACCAGGGTGCAGAAAGGCAGTAGAACCCCTTTTATTTCTTTCACACCTACTTACTCCTACAAACACATTCAGCAGTCTCTCTCTCTTTGCCCTCACACCCAGAAATACCATGGCTGCTGGGGATTGCTGGAGCTAATCCCCAGGACACCATGCTGCTGTAGACCAACTCCCAGAGAGCCACGCAGCACTGAAGTTGGTCCCCAGGAACTTCTAGAAGATGGTGCTGCCACCTAAGTGAACCCTTTCGAGCCATTCATGCAGTCAAATATGGTCCTGGCGGCTCCAGGGGAGTCACTGTCAAAACCAGAACTGACTCCTGGGGGGCCTTGCTGCTGCCACAAATGACTCCTAAGGCTCCCAAGGAGCAATTGGCACAGATGGAACTAACCCTGGAGAGCTACTGCCACCACTGAGACTGGTCCATCGGGCACTTGGTAATGTCCTGCTGCTGTCAGAACTGGTACCCACTAAACACCTGACTGTCAGGAATCCTGGGAATCTGCTGGTGTCACTGGATGTTTTCAGATGAGATACTACCCTGCATGGTCACCCAGGAATCATGGGCCACCCATCCTTTTGAAGGCAGAGCAGCCAGATGCACACTCCCGTGAGCCTCTGAGCACCAACTCATGGCCACGAATGGAGCACAGTCAGAAAATCAGGTGTGCTCTGTGAGAGACAAGCCAAATAGCTCTGTGAGAATGGGAGGCAACAGTGCCCCTACCCACGGCCAGTCACGGCAGCGAACAGGTCTGCCATTCATAGACACTGTGGGCAGGGGAAACAGCCTTTGCAAGTCACAAGAACTGGCCAGTAGTGCTGGGGATCTTAGTCTGGGGACATGTCACTTGCAGAGGCCAGCCTATCACATTCCCACCTCCCCCATGGTCTGTGGCAGGAGGAGTGCATGGGGGATGCCTCTGTGGACATGGTAGTCACTCTGGTAGCCATAGGTTTGAATTCCTCCCCATGGATTCCACCTGTGTGGGGCCTCCACGGCAGAGCCACACTGCAGCTTTGCTTGTTTAAAAACACCCATTGCTGGAGCTCCCCACCAGCTGCACCACAAGGGAATTCCTCTTTCTTCTTCCCTCCAGCAGTTGAGTCTCCTGGAAAAACATCCCCACAGTTATTGTTTTCTAACTGGTCTCATGATTAGACTTGGATTAATATTTTTGAGCAGTTGAGATTACTTATAAGAAGTGTCATATAAGTCAGACCAATGGTCCGTCAAGGCCAGCATCTTGTTTCTGAAAGTGGCCACCTTTGGTAGCTATAGAGACTTGTGCAACAGTTCATAATGGAGTGATCCATTTCCTGCTATTCACTCTCAGCCCCTGCAAGTCAGCAATTATGTCTCCCAATCAGCTTGACGAATAGCTATTTATGGACCTATCCAGTTTTGCTATTGACCTACACAATGCCTTCTGGCAATGGGTTTCACAGGTTAATTGTACTTTGAATGAAATAAATACTTTCTTTTATTTGTCTTAAATATGTTGCCTGTTAATTTCATAGGGTATTTCCTATTTCTAGTATAATGAAAATGAATAAATAACAGCTTGTTATTTACTTGCTCCTCACCACTCATGATTTTGTAAACTTCTATCATATTTCCCCTGCCCCCCTCCCATGTCTTCTTCTCTAAGCTGAAGAGCCCTAACCTATTGAGCTCTGCTTGTATGGAAGCCATTTCATGTTGTTGATCGTCATTGGGTAGAAACAGATGTGCCAGTGGCCCACTTTGGCCTGGGAGTCACCGGTACATCTGTTGTGCTGCTGCCAGATGTTGGTCCACTTCTGCCTTGGGGTGGGTAGATGGCTAGCCCAGGGGATGTGTCCTCAGAAAATCTCAGAGGTCACAGCCCAGCCTAAGTGCCGCCCATGTGGACCAATGTAGGCCACAGCGGACCAGGGTCACCAGTCCTGTTCCAGCCTGTGGGTCAGGGGCTGCCATGGCCAGCCACCATGGCTGTCCGTCATTGGCCAACTTGGCTGTCAGTCATGGTGTGGTGCTGGGAGCAGAGTTAGGACAGAGCTGGCCAACCACATGTTTTTTGTACTCTTGGCCCTACCCAGGCTGCAAGACAACTCTCTGGCCATGGGCACATGTATCTGGTGCCCTGACATGGCCTGGGTCATGTTGGCTGTGGTTTTCTGCCCTGGGCCAGGCCAGGTAGCCATCGTGCCAGCAGCTGCAGCACATCAGTTTTTACCCTTTGTTGCCCTTCTCTGCATTTTTCCATTTCTACTATGTCTTTTTTGAGCTGAGGAAACCAGAACTGCACACAATATCCAAGATGCTGGTGCACCATGGTTTTATATAGTGGCATTCTGATATTCTCCATTATTTTCTATCCCTTCACATATCATTTTCAGCATTCTGTTTGCCTTTTGGACTGTTGCAATGCACACTGAGCCAAGGTTTTCAATGAACTGTCACCAATGAACCCAAGATATTTTTCCTGAGTGACATCTAATTTGGAACCCAACCATTGTGTATGTATAATTAGGATTATTTTTCCCTATGTATATCATTTTGCACTTATCAGCACTGAATTTCATCTGCCCAGTCTCCCAGACATGCGAGATTCTTCCTTAACTCCTAGGTAGTCTGCTTGACAGTAATGATTCTACGAAAATTCTGGGTGATCAAATTGACAGTGAAAATTATGGCAAACAAATTTACTGTCAATTAAAATTAAAAAAAGCTATTAAGGAAATACTGGAGACTAGTTACAACACCAGTTTTGTACCCATACGTGTGAGGAAGTAGTAATGTTATCAGCAGCCATATAAAGAGTATTTTTACTGTAGGAATTCCCTATCTGTGTTCTGTTTTCTGGACTCAGTTCCTGCTACACTTTTAGTACAGAATTTCTGTGGAGTTATTCTCATCAGCACTGACTTAGAATAACCCACAGTTTATAGGCCCCGGTTTCTTGTCTAATAGAGATATAACAGCCCTTCATTTTTTTACACTTTTTCAGCAAAGTAAGTTTACATTCTTCTGTCTCCTGAGCTTATTTATGAAGTATGAATGCACATCTTTGGCCCCCCTCCCCTTGAAACCATATTGTGTCTTATTTCCGATAATCCTAGGCAGGAAAAGCGAGGTCTTACTTTGTGCTAATTACAAAGATGGAGACAAACAGAAGAGCAGTGAGATCTTGATCTATCACGCTAGCCCTGATATATTTATGGATATTTTTGTTTTTTTGCGTAATTATGAAACAGAAATATATGGGAATAGGCATCAATCTAAAATGGCTGATATTGAAATATTATAAACTTTTCTATGTACAAGCAAAAAATAATTAGTCATTAAAATTATTCAGCAAATAACTTTGAATGAAAACATTTGAGAAGTGTACTCTGTGCAGGCAGTTTTGGAGAGAAACAGAGGCAACATTTGTCCAATAAACTATTAATTGCAACCTTTTTGCTCAGCTCAAGAAAAATCTTACTAGTCTTGCGCTTGATTCTCCATTGTGTTGAGCCTTGTGTAGTTCTTTACAACTGAACAATGCAAGAATTAATTGCCTCCCTTCTGATTTGGAAGGATTTTATACTCCTTTTGCACGCCCTGTTTACCATCTGCAGCTGTGCATGAGACATGGGGATCATACTCTGTAGGTAGATGATGATTCTGATTTTACTTACACCAATGTCTTTACCAACTTCAATGGATATTCCAAACTTACATTGGCATAAGCAGGAATGCTATCTAGCCCCAGTTACTGTGCTGGTTTGGTGTAATTTCCTGTTGCATTGCCTGTATCTTGATCTCTGACCATATGCAAGTCTAGTTAAATTCATTCAGTGTAACCAGAAATCAGCAGAAAGGTATTAAAAGAATCAGCATCAGACTTCACTGAAGAACTCAGATATGTAATTCAGACAGTCTGAATGCCTATAAGCAATTGTGTCACAGGATATCCCCCTGAACAGCATAACTAGCACACTGAGTACTGTGTGAGAGGGGTGCAGCCTTTTATAGGGTTACTATTCCTCCCCTTTAAAGGAGGATGTTTATGAAAAAAAACATGTTGCAGAGCTGTACTAGAACCAATGCAGCCCTGCACCATGTATTTTTCATAAGCATCCTCTTTTAAAGGGTAGGTATGGTAGCCTTTTAGTGCATGGCTCACAAAGTGAATACATGACATACTACTCAGACACAAAAGAAATCCTCTGCTCTGATATCTGACTGATGGGTCAACCGTGCCCAGCTGAGCTACAGAAGAAGCTAGCATGTGTCAACACTGAAAGCTTCAATACAAATTCTGGAACTGCATTACAGCACCGTCTGCATTAGTGCTACATCATATAGCTTCTCTCGGCAACTCTGCTGTCCCATCTGCAGCAACCACAACATGGCCACCATTTTTAGCATGGAAACAGTTAGCTCCAGGAACTAGGATTGTGGAAGAGATCCAGCCCTTTGTTGACTGGATCAATAGGTGACAGCTCGACAGATATCACACAGCTGGACATTAAGGAATGCATCCCTTTGGAATTACAGTAAAATCCCTGTTATCTGGACCCTTCTTTATTTCAGATTTCTTATGTTCCTTCCCTGCAACTCACAAATATGTTACTATCAGGAACCCGTGTTCACTGCATGTTCCCCATTGGTGGCAAAAGGAAGACTGCAGTGAACATGAGTCCCTGTGTCTATTATTCTTAGAGTGGAGCCCACCACACTCTCCCATTATTCAGAAACTTCTCAACTCTGGACAGAAAAACAAGTGTGTGGATAAGAAACGGGTGTCCATGTATACTGTACACCTATCTAGAAAGGGCAAAGAGATAGTAAAAGGATTACTACGGTTGCAAAGTCAGGAGAGAGGACTCTTGCCAGCAGTCTGGTTCCCTCCAAAGCAAATGAACACCATGCTTGTTTAACCCCCTCCTACTTGCACCTTCAGCATAGAGACTGGCAGCAGCTCAGGCCTGGCTTCTCAAGTGCATGATTGCTGGTCTGGCAGGGAGTGAACATTGCCCCCACCTGATGTTTCCTTCTATCAGGGACTGATGGCCATAGTGAGGAGCAGCTGTACCCAACACAGAGCACCTTACTGATTGTGACAGGGAGGTTTGGGAAGCTCCATGTTCCCTGTGCGTAAGTGGGGTGGAAAGAGGAAGAAAAGAACTGGCCAGCATGTGTGGGGATCCTTGGAGGCAACCAGCATATGAATACAGATTCATCATGAGGTGGGTCCTGGTCCTAACTTGTACTGTCCCCCCTACCTTGTCTCTGTGACTAGCTGGCATGTTGCTGTATGTTTTTGTCGAGGGGGAGTTGGCATGGAGCAGTATGAAGTTGCTTTATTTTTTATTATTTCTGTAGTGATTTCCTTGTTCAAAGTACTTTATAATTCTTATCTAGTTCACCTTCACAACAACCTGGTGAGGAAGCCATTATTATTCCCATTTTACATATTGGTAACCTAGACTGAGAGAGAGAGACTTTCCCAAGGCCACACAGTGAATTCATGGATTTAAAACCTGGTCTCCCACATCCAAGTCCAACACCTTCTCCACTAGGCTACTTTTGAGTCAAGGAAGCAAGGCATCCCACCCCCCCACCCCTTTTTTGCCAGTGTTTTCTAGCTGTTGTGTTACTGAAGCACCCAGTCCTAAACAGGTATTAATGAAACTGAAGCTTGAGCTGCAAAAATAGAGGTTACTTACCAGTAACTCTGTTCTTCGAGAGAGCTCTGCGTATTCTCACTCTTGGGATTCACTTCCTGCTCTGCAGGCACCGGAAAACCTCTCGTCAGCAGTATCCAGGCAGATTACGCCTGGAAAAGACTAGAACATGGTGAGGGCTCTGCCCCCTCCATCCCCCGCATCCCGAGAAAAGCACGGGCCCGCATCACGAGGGATGGTAGAATAAATAGGGGGAGGAGCCCTCACCGCCTCAGTTCCTTCCAACCCGGGTCCGGAAGACCCCAGAAATGTTCATCCGAGACTGAGGGGAAGGAGGGCAGGATATGAGACTATGCGGAGCTCTCTCGAAGAACAGAGTTACTGGTAAGTAACCTCTATTTCTTCTTCGAGGATCTCCGTGATTCTCACTCTTGGGAGAGTGATAAGCAGTTTTACCACCACCTATCTCAAGGAGGAGGGAGTTGAGGATGTCCGTCCAATAATGAATCGAGCACTGCTTTCCCCACTTGGAAGTCTGATCTGGCCGCAAGATCTAAAGACTAATGCTTAGTAAAGGTATGGACTGACACCCATGTGGCAGCTCTACATATGTCCGATAAATGTATCCCATGAAAATTCGCAAGAGATGCAGCCGTAGCTCGAGTCGAATGTGCTCTCAACCCCAAAGGCGGGACCTTGTCTGCTAAAGTATAACATTTTTGTATGCATAGGATAATCCACTTGGAGATTCTCTGAGAGGAGATCTTGACTCTGATTCTCTGACTCCCATATGAGATAAACAAAGAGTCACATGCTCTAATGCTCTTAGTTCGTTCAGTGTAGAAGGCCAGTGCTCTTTTGACATCCAGAGTGTGGAGCATCCGCTCCGCGAATGAAGCATGAGGTTTAGGGGAAAAAAACTGGCAACGAGATCATTTGGTTTAGGTGAAAAGTAGATGCTACCTTGGGAAGAAAGGAGGGATCAACCCTCAGGTCAACTTTATCCCTATGGAACAGAATATACGGTGGCGAAGCTCTAAGAGCGATCAGTTCACTCACCCTTCGTGCTGAAGTGATTGCCACTAAGAACGTAGTCTTAATAGTTAAGTCCTCCAAGCTACATGAAGCTAAAGGTTCGAAGGGGGGAGACATCAGTTTTGACAACACTAGGTTTAAGTCCCACTGAGGTGCCGGCTGAGATCTCTGTGGAAAAGTGTTTACCAGCCCCTTCCAAAAGGACTTCATTAAACAGTGGGAGAATAACGTTTCATGGCCATCTGGCTGCAAGCATGATGATAGAGCCGCCACGTGAACCTTCATAGATGTAATCGATAAATGTGATTTTTGTAGGGCTAGAAGATAGAGGAAAACATGATTCATGTTCAGACAGTGTAAGGAGATAGAACGCGATCCGCACCACTTAGAGAAACGCCTCCACTTCATCTCATAGCACCTACGAGTAGAGAGCCTCCAAGAATTCAGCAATATCTCCGAAACCTCAGGGGGTGCATTCCTCATTGGGGCAGGATCAACCATGCAGAGAGGTGGAGCATCTGCAAATCGTGATGCAGGATTCTCCCCTGATTCCGAGACAGAAGATTGTGTGCGAGTGGGAGGGTCTTGATTTGTGATGCCATTCCTTGCAAGGTTTGGAACCAGGTTTGGCGGGACCAAAAGGGGGCGATCAGAATTAAGTGAGCCTTGTCTGTCGTGATTTTGCATAGGACTCTGTGGAGGAGGGGAATCGGTGGAAAGGCATAGAGGAAGTTCCTGTGCCAGGATATTGCAAAGGCGTCCGATATCGATCCTGGTACTACTCCTGCTCGACTGCAGAATTCTGGGAGCTTCGTGTTCTCTTGTGAGGCGAACAGATCTATCTTTGGTGTTCCCCATTCCTGAAAAATGTCCAGAAGAACATTGTCTTTCAGTGACCATTCGTGCTGGACCGCTGTCTTGCGACTGAAGAAGTCTGCTACTGAGTTGTCTTGGCTTGCCAAATGAATTGCTTGGGCATGTATGTCGTGTTCTATGCACCAATGCCAGATGGTCTCTGCTTCTTTGGAGAGACGTGTGGACCGTGCTCCGCCCTGTTTGTTTATATACCACATGGCTGTGGTATTGTCTGTTAGAATTTGAATGTTCTTTCCCCTGATGTGAGGTAGTAGGGCTTTCAGAGCCCAGCATATTGCCCGAAGTTCTAACATGTTGATGTGAAGGTGCGCTTCTTCTGGGGACCAGAGTCCATGCACTTGAATGCTTCCCATGTGAGCACCCCAGCCGGTTAGAGATGCGTCCGAGGTGATTGAAGCATGGGTGTTTGGAGGATCAAACGGTACCCCTTTTAAGACTTGGTTCGCATCTGTCCACCACTGGAGATTCCCTAGAAGTCCATTTGTTATAGATAGTTTCATGTTGAGGGAGTGGATGGCAGGGGTGTAGTTGCGTGCAAGCCATTGTTGAAGCGGTCTTATGTGCAGGCGCACATATGGTGTCACCATTGTGGTGGATGCCATCAGTCCCTGTAGGTGGAGAAAGAATCAAACTGACTTGGTAGGATGGGTTTGAAGAATGTCTAGGGCCCGGCATATGTCGAGGAGTCTCTCATGTAGGGAGATATGCTTTCGCCTGGCGGGTGTCTAGGATCGCCCTATGAATGGTAGGTGTTGGGACAGTTGCAGGTGTGATTTGGCTAAGTTGATGACGAAGCCTAGATCCCTGAGCATGACATTGTTAACTCAAGATGTTGTTGGAGTTCTTGTGATGTCGCTGCAATCAACCAATCGTCCAGGTATGGGAAGATTCTGACCCTTTGCCGTCAGAGATGGGCAGCGACCACTGAGACACATTTGGTAAAGACGTGTGGTGCTGTAGAGAGTCCGAATGGGAGGACCCGGTACTGAAATTGAAGGTCCCCTGCAATGAAGCGTAAGTATTTGCGGTGAGATGGCCGGATATAGATATGAAAATAGGCATCCTGTAGATCAAGGGAAACTAACCAGTTGCCTTGCTGTAACCCCATAAAGATAATGGGTAAGGAAGTCATACGAAACTTAAATTTATGGACAAACCTATTGAGTTGTCTAAAGTCCAGAATAGGGCGGGAGCCTTTGTCCTTTTTAGGGACCACAAAGAATCTAGAGTAAAAGTCAGTGTTAAGCTCATCCTTGGGGACCGGCTCAATGGCTCCCTTTTGGAGGAGTTTCTGAATTTCAACTAGTATTTGAGTTGAGGGGGGAGCCCCTTGGGGGGCAGGAAGAGAGGGGAAGGAGGGTGTGAAACTGGATGGCATAGCCAAACTGGATGATCTCTCTGACCCAGCGGTCAGTAGAAATGGTCTCCCATCGGGGTAGGAAGGGCAAAAGGCGGTCCTGGAATGAGGGGTTATCCTCATAATTTCCCTTGATCAAGGTGTCATTAAAAATGGGACTTCATATGCTGTCCAGAAGATGAATTAGAGGATGCTTTGCCTCTGCCCCTCTGTCTACCAAACGTCTTACGTTGCTGGGCGCCCTGTGGCTGATGGTATTGAAAAGGTGCCTGTTGCTGGAAACGTTTCCCAGCCTGATAATTGTATGGTTGGTAAGTGGGCCTTCTTGGAGAGAAGGTATAGGCACCAGGGGCAGGGAAGGGTTTCTTTCGTATAGCCGTATGAACCCTGTAGATCTTGCTGTCTGGTTCATTTCTTTAATTTTTTTCAGGGTGTCATCGGTTGATGTGGAAATAAGTCCTTCGCAATCAAAGGGTAAGTCCTCTATTCTAGTTTTATTTTCCTGCGTTAGGGCCGTGGAATGGAGCCAAGCATACCTTCGAAGAGCGATAGCAGATGCCATCCCTCTGGCATTGGCATCAGCCATGTACATATTTGCAGTCAGTTGGAATTGGGCCATCTGCATGCCTTCCTTCTGAAGTGCTGCCATCTGGTTGGGGTCTGTAGTGCTGCTAAGCCTCAACCACAGCCAATGCTGGTAGTCACACATGGTAGTTGCACATGGCTGATGAGTGAGATGCCTCTGTGGACACATGGGGGATGCCTCTGTGGACACAGTAGTCACTCTGGTAGACATAGGTTTGAATTCCTCCCCATGGATTCCACCTGTGTGGGGCCTCCATGGCAGAGCCACACTGCAGCTTTAGGCAATCCTTTAGGCAATCCTAAATGACAGAGAGTCCGAGGAAAACATCTTTCTGCCCAGGACGTCTAATCTCCTTCCCTCCCTGTCAGCTGGGGATGTTTATACCCCTCCCGTTCTGGACCTTACTGATGCAGTGGAAATAACTAGGGAGTTGGGGGGGGGAGATGTTTGTGGAAGAACTGGGCCCCTTCTTTGGGTACAGCATACAGGGAGTCCACTAGCTTATTGGTAGGTGATACAGAGGCAGGTTTCCCCCATACGGCCAAGGCCGGTTCCAGCAGCTGTTCTAGAAGCAGTAGCTTATATGCCCTGATTCCCCTGCCCCTAAAATTCCAAAAATGGGTCCCGTCTGTGATTTTTAAAACTACCCTCGTGGGGAGTTTAGGAAGGGAAGATGCCATCCTCCTAAGCATTGCCTGAAAGGCCTTTGAGTCCTCTGTAGCCAGGGATATATTGGGGTCCGAGATGGTTTCGGGGGGGCGGGGATATGGTCTCATCCTACTCAAGATATGGTGATGATGATGAAGATGACTGAGATGCCGATCTCCCTGGGGAAGCTAACGCAACTGGTGCCGGTACCAGTGGTACCACCTCCTCTCTCGGACTCCCCAGTAGCAAGGTTAGGAGCTGTGTGGCCCCCGAGGGTGCTAACCTTTCTTGCGGTTGTGTCACCACTATTCCCAGTCCTGAGACATGGGTTCCAGCGTCAACGGTGCCAACATCCAGGGGCGCCTGCACCCAGCCTGTCTCCAATGGTGGCAGCCGAGACACCGTCGCTGTCAGTGCTGCCCTCAGTGGAGTCGGCGGTACGTAGGGCTGCTCCCATCCTGATTGTGTCAGGTAGTTGATATCTGGTCTCACCCTGTAGGGCGATGGGCTTCGTGACCGGTATCGGTAGCCTTGGGTGTAGGCATAGTCCTGATGTCTGTCCCTTGGCGAGCAGCAGGAACAGGGGGAGCGGGATCTATGCTCCCTATGGTACCTGAGTGGGGTCCCATGTTCATTCCGGTACCGCGGGAATTGGGACCGTGAGCGGTAGTGCCTAAATGACCTGGAGCGGGAGTCTCTCTGCACCGCTGGTAGCGTGAGCAGCAGGGGCGGGACCAGCTGTGCCAGTAGAGTCATCGTTTGCAGGGGCTGTGTCTGTGCCATCACCCTCGTCGGTCCCGACGATGGTGTCGTCAGTTGCAGGGGTTGTGGGGTTGCAGTCATTGGTCCCAACGGTGACACCTCCTGTCTCTGGGGCACCACAGGCTCCCCTGTTCTGGGCCGCTCTGTTGCCTCTCTTGAGGAGCTTTTCTTTTTCTTTTTCTTTTTGTCTCTACTCTTAGAACCTCACTCCAGGGAGCGGGTCGAGCTGTGCATATGGGGCACATCGGTACCGTCTTCCACGGAGCAGGTGGTACCGGCTGTATGGGAACTGTCCTTAGGTGGAGATGGTACAGTCAGAGTCTTCTGCGCCGTCTCCATCGCGGGTGCTGTAGAGTGCAGGGTGGGGAGCCTGAGAGGCCCCTCTTCTCCACCCTCCAATGTCCTTTTTGTCAAAAGGTCCTGCAGGCGGAGAGCCCTGGCCCGTTTGGCTCTGTTAGACAGTACAGAGCAGGCTCTGCAAGTCCATGTATTATGGCCTTCTCCCAAGCAGGCTAAGCAGCGAGTGTGTTGATTGCTGACTGATAAAGTGGCGGGACACGAACTACATCATTTAAATCCCAGCTGTGTGGGCATTCCCCCTTTCCCTGAGGGGTGGACAAGCCTGGGGAATGTCCCCGCGGGCTAGGGCATCACTCTGTACTCACAGAAGTCTTCGTTATTTTCTTCTTTCTTTTCTTTTCTTTTTTTTACTGATTTAATGAATATCGCTGAGAGGTCTTCCAACGCCACGCAGTTGGAAGGAACTGAGGCGGTGAGGGCTCCTCCCCCTATTTATGCTAACCATCCCTCGTGATGCGGGCCCGCACTTTTCTCAGGATGGGAGGGGGACGGAGGGGCAGAGCCCTCACCATGTTCTAGTCTTTTCCAGGCATATTCTGCCTGGATACTGCTGATGAGACGTTTCCTGGTGCCTGCAAAGCAGGAAGTGAATCCCAAGAGTGAGAATCGTGGAGATCCTCAAAGAAGAACCAAATATTTCATCAGGGAAATTTTTTATTTGTTGAGTGTGCTCTTCATTTCTCATGTAGTTGAAGTTGGGAGAGCGAATTTTTTTCTTCCTGTTTTATCCCTGTTTAATATTACGTACTGGCAAGATAAGTAATAATGTGTAAAACATTAGCAAATTGGCCTCCTGTCACTTGACATCTGTTATCATGGAATGCCACTGTTGGAAGGGACCTTGAGGATCATCTAGTCCAACTCCTTGTCAGTGGTGGCTGGTGGGTTTCAAGGCTAGTGGGGCGCAGGGAAAGGCCAGAACTGGGATGGGCCAATGGTAGGTGGGGCCTGGCCAATGGTAGGCGGGGCCAGCAGTGCACATGCAAGCATAGAGCGAGCAAAGCAAACCATCTTAAGCCAACAATATTATGTGAAGTCTTTAGCACACGAAAAAAGCATCAGCATGGACTTCCACTTGTCCCCAAAACATGCTACACAGTTTTGTTGCAATGTAAAAGGCATCTGCTGCAACCAGAGAGGGAGACTTCATGCAAAGACTAGTAATTAGTGAACCAACATGTGGCATGGTGGCCTACTTGCAGCAGAAAAGCCTTGAAACTGACACTGCAAAGGGGTCATTTTAAGTGCAGTGAACATTCCAGCAAAGATTAGAAACCCTTCCATCCATCCCCCTCCAACCCCCTCCCCCCCACAAACAAACAAACAAACAAACAAACAAACAAACAGAAAGCAGACAATTAGGGTGACAGGGTCTCACACAGGGTAAAAAACAGCAATGGCCAAGAAAATATTTTAAAGACTAGGAGGAGAGGCAGCACAGCCCTTCTGCACATACAAACACAGAGCAAGCAAAGAAAACCATCTCAAGCCACCAACAATATTATGTTAAGTTTTTAGCACACCACAAAAGCAGCAGCATGAGTTCCACTTGTCCCCCAGAACATGCTATGCAGTTCTGTTGCAAACTAAACTAGCAATATAAAAAGCATCTGCTGCAACTAGAGAGGGAAGACATGCAAAGACTAGCCATTAGCAGGGGTGTAGCTAGGGTGCAATGGGCCCCTGACCAAGATGGGCCCCCCTCTCCAGCGGGCCTATGGGCACTGCTATCAAACACACAAGACACCCAAAATGCAGCCAGCCTATTAAGCACAATTGCTGCCCCCACCCCATAACCAGTTCAGATTTATGAGTGTTCATGGGTGTGGCACAGTGACTGGGAGTGCCTGCGTGTGCCTGCCTAACACGCATCTCCACTCACCCCCCATGTCTTCCCCTTGCACGGAACAACTGGGGGAAAAGGCGGTTGCTCTGTGGGTGCGGATGAGTGGGGGATGAGTGTGTGTGTGTGTGTGTGTGTGTGTGTGTGCAGCCGTGTGCACACCCCACCCACGCACCAGCATGCTCATGGATCCCCCACCCGGCAGAGCCATGTAAAAATGGCCTGTGAGGAGCCAGGGTTGGAAGGAAATGTCATTCTGAGGGGGAGAGTGCTTTATACTAGAGGGGCTCAAGACCATCACATAGGGTGAAAACAGACATGACGCTAACCACCCTTTAACCACCCTTGGTGGTTATTTATGCATGTTGCAGGGCTGTATTGGTGCCCTATGCAGCCCTGAAACATGCATAAATGACCACCAAGGGTGGTTAAAGGGTGGTTAGCATCATGTCTGTTTTCACCCATAGTCTATTATTTTAATATGGTGAGCATGCCATGCACAACCCAGTTGTGAGAATGTTTAGAGCCATCTCAAAGAACCCTCTTTACAAAGCAACAACCTTCTGATCACTCACATGGGGAGGAGTTGTTTGTTTACAAACAGCTTTATCTCCCAGTTCAATCAGATCCTACTGCAGGCAGAGGGAGACGAGGAGGAACCCGAGTAGCGCACATGCAAACACAGAGCAAGCAAAGCAAAGCATCTCAAGCCAACAATATTATGTTAAGTCTTTAGCACATCACAAAAGCAGCAGCATGAAGTTCCACTTGTCCCCCAGAACATGCTATGCAGTTCTGTTGCAAACTAAACTTATCAGATGGAACAAACATTCATGCGAAGACTAGTCATTAGTGAACCACCACATGGCATGGTGGCCTTCTTGCAGCAGAAAAGCCTTGAAACTGGTACTGAAAAAGGGGCCATTTTAAATGCAGTGAACATTCCAGCAAAGGGTGACAGGGTCTCACACACGGTGAAAACTAAAACAGCAAGGGCCAAGAAGATATTTTAAAGCATAGGAGGCGAGGCAACATGGCCCTTCCAACTGGGCTCATAGAATTAGTCATTACCCCTGCCTCTAATGCATGGGGGTGGGGAGGGAGAGAAGAGGACAAAAGAAAGCACAAGAAAACAATGTACAGGAGATCAGGGAAGGGAATTTGTTTTTTCAAAACTTACCAGGTTTCTGAAAGGATGAGACCTCCTGATCCTAGTCTGACTCTGGTAACCACCTTCTGTTGTTCTTCCCTCTAAACAAGTCCCCGGCATCTCCCCTCTTATTAAAAAAAAAGATTAAAAAAAGGGATATCTCTCTCTCTCTCTCTCTTTCTCTCTCCACTCCCATCCAGTAAACCTAAGGAGGAAGGAGCAAGGAAGAATGAGTTCTTTCCCTTCCTCCTCCCACTCTGGTAGAGGAGGGGCCAGTGGGAGAAAAAGGAGCTATGGGGTGGCCAGAGTGTTTAGAAAAGGTGCCCAACATGCCCCCGAGGCCTTGCTGATTGGCTGGGTTTCTCCATAGGAACCCAGCCAAGGAGCACATGGCACCTCCCCCACTTCTTCCCCAATCCCCATAACTCCTGGTTTTCACATTCAAATCGCTACATAACCAAGATCCCCCTTACCTCTCGGACCTAATCTCCCTACACACTCCTGCATGCGCTCTCCAATCTTCCTCTGTCCCCTCCCTCACTCTCCCTCATTTCTCCTGCTCACCTAATCGCCTTCGACCCTTCTCCCTTGCTGCCCCCCATGCCTGGAATGCCCTCCCTGCCCACATCTGCCTTGCCTCCTCCCTCCGCTCCTTCAAATCCCTCCTCAAGATCCACCTGTTCCTTTCTGCCTTTCCCAATCCCTGCTAGATGTTCCCATATACCAACTGTCTGCCCGCCTCTGCAGACTGCTGCAACCTGACTGTAACCAAGCCAAGCACACACACCTGCTTGAATGTTTGTCTGACTTCTCCCCTGTCTCTCCCACTGTCCCCTCTCCCTGTCTCCCCCTCCTTGTCTTTTAGATTGTAAGCCACAGGCAGGGACCACATCTATTTCTATGTTCTGTACAGCACCAGGTCACATGACTGGTGCAATATAAATGATTATAATAATAATAATAATAATAATAAT
>QEPC01005992.1:326022-339260 GCA_003113815.1 Sphenodon punctatus
CTAACCCCCAACCTCACAGTTTGATGTTTCTCCCCGCAGGTGTCCAGTGGGGATGAGGAGCAGCGGCGGCGGCACCAGCAGCAGGACTCAGCGGCGGTGGCAGCGGCGAGGCAAGCGGAGCCTCCAGAGCCCCCCCGCAACAGCAGCAAGGCAGGTAGGTGGTGTCAGGCTTCTGCGGCTCAGCCGATGTCCCTGGGGCTTTATGCCCCCGCTACTTGCGGGTGGGGGGAGGGGACAGGACAGCCTACGTGGCTGCCCTCTGCGTTCCCCCCCTAACCCCCAACCTCACAGTTCGATGTCTTCTCCCCGCAGGCATGGATGACAGTGGCGAGGTCAGAGAGATACGGCCGAGTATCTTTTAAAGTATATTACCCAGTTCCGAGAGTTAGCCTTGGAACTGCAGTGGCCCGATGATGTTCTCTGGGTGATGTTCCGGTGGGGCTTGGGCAAAGAGCTGAAAGATCAACTCACCCTTACGACACTCCCTGAGACGTGGGAAAAACTTGCAACGTTGACCCTCCAAATTGAAGATTGCTTAGCAGAAAGGTGCCGTGAACGCAAATAAGAGCCACGAAGTTTCGTCCCCTGGGCATTGGCCCTGCCATCACCTGGGACAGGCGCCCAGAAGACAGCAGACCCAGAACCCATGCAGCTCGGCGCATCGTGAGGACCCCTGACGATGGAGGAAAAAGAGAGACGCCGCCAGTCGTGGGTGTGCTTCTACTGTGGAGAGTTGTCCCACTTTGAGCATGAATGTCCCTCCTTATCCCCGCACCGATGAGACTCGGGAAACATCCAGGGTCGGGAAGGACTGGGGGTGCCCCGACCATAAAAGTAGCCCCCTCTACGCAGGCAACACAGGGGGCGCATCTGTATATTCCTCTCACTATTCATCTGGATCCAGGACGTTCTGTGGTGATATGGGCCATGGTGGGCTCTGGTGCCTCAGGCAATTTTATGGATAATAGTCTACTGTCCAAATATGCAATCCCTACTCAATCCAAGACGAGCCCAGAATTGGTTCATTCCATCGATGGTTCTCCGTGGGTCTCTGGACCCATTACTCTGCAAACACGTCCTTTAATATGTACAATGGGGACACACCATGAAACTGTATCGTTTGACGTGGTCTGCACCCCGTTTTGTGGTTGTCCTGGGACTGCCTTGGCTCACACAACACAGCCCACAAATCAATTGGACTACAAGGCATGTGCATTTTGATTCCTGCTATGCCACTACAAGACCCAACTGGGCCGGGGTTTTGGCCACCACCAGTGACATTTCTCAACCCGGATTCCAATTACCACCCGAGTATATGGACTTTGCTGATGTCTTCAGCAAGGTGCAAGTGGCGGAACTATCCCCCCCCATCGGGCCTATAACTACCCTATCGACCTTCTTCCCAGAAAAGAGCCCCCATTTGGTTGGATTTACGCCCTTTCCACCCCAGAGTTAGGAACCCTCCAACAGTACCTGGATGAAAGCCTCCGAAATGGCTTCATTCGACACTCCTGTTCACCGGTGGGGGCCCCCATATTTTTCATGCCCAAGAAGGATGGAGGCCTCCGCCTGTGCATAGATTATCGGGGCTTGAATTCGATAACCATAAAGAATAGATATCCTCTTCCGTTAATTCCTGAGTTACTGAACTGCCTGCAGGAAGCTACCATCTATACGAAGCTCGATCTCCGAGGGGCCTATAATCTGGTACAAGTGCGATCCGGTGATGAATGGAAGACCACGTTCCGCACCCGATATGAGTACTTGGTCATGCCATTTGGCCTTCTAAATGCTCCAGCTACCTTCCAGCATTTTGTCAACGATATATAGAGGGATCTGCTGGATGTCTCGGTTATCGCCTATTTGGATGACATACTCGTTTACTCCACCTCTATAAAACAGCACATTCTCCACGTACGGCAGGTGCTACAGAGACTCCGAGACAATAAACTATACTGTAAAGGGGAAAAATGTGTCTTTCATTTGACAACGGTCGAGTTCCTGGGTTTTGTGATTTCCCCCATTGGTATCCAAATGGATAGCGGAAAGTAGAGGCAATCCAATGGTGGCCAACTCCAAAGGCAGTGAAACCCCTCCAGCGCTTCCTGGGAAGCATGAACTACTACAGACACTACAATCCTAATTACGCTATTCTCACCTTGCTGCTTACACTGTTGTTAAAAAAGGACCAATCCTGTCTCTGGGGAACAACCCAGCAGCGCAGTTTTGAACTCCTTAAACATGCGTTTACCTTGGCTCCCCTTCTTCAACACCCTGACTTTGAGCGCCCGTTGTATGTGGAATCCGATGCGTCCAGCACCGCCATCGGAGCAGTATTGCTGCAGGACACCCCTACCTCTAAACAATCTCTACCATGTGCATACTACTCCCTCCAACTCACCCATGCAGAGCAAAACTATACTATCTTTGACAGGGAGTTGCTTGCTATCAAGGCAGCCTTTGAGACCTGGCGGCACTACCTTGAAGGGGCAAAACATCCCATCATCGTGATCACAGATCACAAAAACTTGACCTTTTTACAAACTGCTCAAATAAATAATGCCTGGCATGCCCGCTGGGCCTTGTTCTTTGCACGGTTCACCTTTCACATTCAATATCACCTGGGGCACCTTAATGTGTTAGTGGATGTGCTCTCTCACTGCTACGAGTGACAAGACAGTGACCCCAGACCAAAAGGAACCATATTCAAATCCAAGGTATTTGCCGCCTCCCATGTAAACATGGAACAGCTCCAAGAAGCAAGCAAGAATGAGCTACCTGATCTCCCCGACCCTGGATGTCAACTAACAGAGGGTTTGTGGACAAGAAAAGGGCAGATAGTGATTTCCCCCCTCCTGTAGGCCCCAAATCCTGTGGGTACATCATGATGCACCCTTAGCGAGACACCCAGGGCCACAACACAATCTACAGATGATTCACCGGACCTTTTGGTGGCCATCCCTAATTCGGATGTTCACCAACACCTCGAGCAATGTACTACCTGTGCCCGAATGAAGGCCCCCCAAAAGGCCCCCGTTGGGCTCCTCCAACTTTCGTCACTCCCGCAGGGACCATGGCAACTGGTAGGGCTCGATTTTATCATTGAGCTCCCCCCCTCTTGCTCTTACAACACCATCTTCATTATCATGGATCATTTCACAAAGATGGCCCACTTCGTGGCCTGCAAAAGACTGCCCTCTGCTCGTCGGACAGCACTCCTTTTCATCCAACACATGATGAAGCTACATGGATGTCCCCGAGAAATAATTAGTGATAGAGGTTCCCAATTTACCTCACATTTTTGGAAGGCACTCTTTGCAGCCATGCATGTGACCTTAACCCCAACAACTGCTTACCACCCTCAAGCAAACCGACAGGTGGAACGAATTAACCAGAACCTGGAACAGTACCTTTGGTGCTACACGACACACCTCCAAGACGACTGGTACACGTGGCTCCCTCTTGCCGAATTTTCCCTCAACAATGCCCCGAACGTGTCCATCAGGGACTCTCCATTTTATGTCTCCCACGGTTTTCACCTGCAAATTGGTGTTCCGGACCTCCCTTCTTCATGAATCCCTGCAGCAGGAGCCCTAGTACAACAGATCCGCGAAGCCCAATGCATAACCAAACTTACCTTGCAGCAAGCATGGCAGCGCTACAAGAACGCCACCGACAAACATCGGACCCCAGCTCCGTCTTTTCATCCCGGAGATCTCGTATGTGTTAACCACCACCACTACCCAACTTCCCGTCCCTCTGCCAAATTGGACTTTCGATACATAGGTTCGTACCCCATTCTTTGCCAGCTCAATGAGGTCACATATACGCTCCAGTTGCCACCCCATCTTCGCATTCATCCCTCCTTCCATGTGTCCCTCTTGAAAAAGGCAAACCCAACACCCCGACCCCCAACCTCCATCTCTCCCATGTCCATCTGGACCGCCCACGGGCCTGAGTATGAGGTCCGTGCCGTCTTGGACGCTCGCCGGCAGTATGGGAAACTGAAGTATCTCATTGATTGGGCTGGCTATGGCCCTGAGGAGCGCTCCTGGGAGCTGGCCTCCTCTGTCCATGCCCCTCGCCTGATGTGGGCATTCCACCAGCATCACCCTTCCAAGCCTCGCCCCTCATGGGGGTTTAGGGGGGCTCACTGGGGGGGGTACTGTCAAGCCCTCCATGGGCTGCACCCGCTGGTGGGAGGCTGCTCTGATCAGGGGCTGCCCTCGGGCCCACCCCGGACACCCAAGGCCCTTATGACCCTGTGCCACCCCCGCCGGCAGTGGAGGGCACACCCCCTCCCGCACAGACACCCCCACCAGCCTGAGCACAGATGGGCGCAGGGCCCTCCAACGTGGCAGAGTTAGCCACGCCCCCAGTGCGCCACTCTGCATGCTTGCGTGAGCACGCAGAGGGTGGGGACTCAGGGATAAACACCAGTGCTGGGAGGCACTTGGCATTGGTGATTGCAGTGGAGAAACTGGCTGACAGAGTGAGCTAAATAGCGTATTGTTTGGGGTGAATTATTGAAAGTTGTGGGTACTTGAGAAGTAGTGTTTATTTGTTGTTGACCTGTATTCTTCCCGTGTGTGCTTGAAAGTGTGAGTGAGTAAGAGTCTGAGAAGTGCAAGTAAAGGAGTGTGAGCCCCTCCCATTTCCCCAGGAGCATTACCCTTTCCCCTCTGGTGTGCAATCCCCTTCTCCTAGCCCCTTCGTTCCAGGGCGCCCATTCCCTGTTACCCAGTCACTTGCCCTCCACTACCTCCCCTCTCCCCTTTTCTGGTGTGGTTTCCATGTGTTGGCTGAGAGACTGGGGCCCACGACTCTCTCCAAACGTTTGGCACCCTATGATGATAGGGACCTGGACTTTCTAAGGTCTATAGGTCCACACACTATCCTGACGGGCATTAATCCTCTGAGAGATCACTCCAGCGTCTCAAGTCCGTGTCCGTGCGTAGGTAATTGGAGTAAGCGAAAGCCTGCAGTCCCTGATCCCTTGCCCATTCCCCCCACCTTAGCCCCACTCAGTGACAACAGGGCTCTATAAATGGCACCTACCAGTTTTAAAGATTAGTGCAGGGGTTAGGAGTGCTTCCCGCTCACCTCCTTGACACCTACTTCCCCTGCACATATTGTTGCAGTAGAGGGGCGGCACCTGAGTCTGTACCCAACATATTCTGCACTACCATCCAGAGCAAACCTCCCCTGCCATACCTCTTCTTGGGCTTCAGCAGATGCTCCTCTGTCATGCAATGGTTCAAGCCACTGTCCTCAGGCACACAGAGAAAGAAGTTTCATTATGCTTGATTATGTTGGGATCTTGCATTCAATGCAAGAGACAGGGGCTCCTTATACCCATCGATCCCATCAGGTCCAGTCACAAAATAGTCTCAAGTATAGACTTGTCTCCCTACAAGCATTCATCCACTCCTGCACAAACATGACTGTATTTCTTTCTTTCAGTTTCTCATTTTAACTTTATGCCTCTTAAAATCGAGTGCCAACACATGTTTAACCCAGACAAATCACCTGTCGCCAGCAATAACTAATGGGTGGAAATCAGGAGTTCAGTTAAAAGGACATAGGAGTGTTTCTTAGAAGGTGAAATTCACCAATGCACAAAACATAATACCCAGACTGGGTCAGACCGATAGCCCATCTAGCTGGCCTGTATCCTATTTCTGAAAGTGGCCAGTACCAGATGCTTCAAGGGAAGAGAGTACTACAATGGAGTATCCATCCTCTGTCATTCACTCCCAGCTTCTGCCAGTTCAAGGTTTACATAAATACTGAACAGTCTATGTGCCCCCTGACCATCTTGACCAAATAGACATTGAGGCTACTTTTAGATGAGCGGCCTGGGAAGTGCATTCTTCAATGTGCTGCTAGGAGAAGTCACGCGGGGTGCGTTTACATGCACCGGAAGTGGCCACCCGTCATAGGAATTGGTGGTGCACATGGCCTCTTTAAAGATGCGTGCTGAAAGAGGCCACAGAAGGCTGCATGTACCACCAATTCCTATGGCGGGTGGCCATTTCTCGTGCATGTAAATGGCTTCTCCCTGCACATAGAAGAACATGCTTCCCAGGCCGCTAGTCTAAAAGTGGTCTGATAGACTTATAATATCCTCCAAGAATGTCTAATCCTTTTAAAAACCAAGTTAGACTATCTCCCTACAACATTCATTGACAATGAGTTACACAGGTTAATTATGCATTGTTTGGGGAAAGTACTTCCTTCCGCATGTTTTTAGTAAAAAGGTGGACACATGTTCTATGTACCATTTCAAGTCTTTTAATAAGACAATGGTGTACAAGTCTTACACTGACTGCATTCATAGGGTTGCGTTTCACCCAGTGTTTGTATAGAGCTTAGCAAAACAAAGCTCCAATTCTGAAGAGGACTTTCTGGGGGCTCCAATAATCATAGGCAACTCATGGGGAGGGACATTGAGTGCACATACACCCCCCCCCCCTGCAAGTTTCAGAAGCCATATAAAAACCCTGGGCAGCTATCATTCCGGTGCTCCCCCCCACTCAGTTACCAGTCACCTATGACGCACCGGAAGTGGCCACCCATCATAGGAATCGGTGGTGCACACGGCCTCTTTAAAGATGTGTGCTGAAAGAGGCCACAGAAGACTGCGCGTATAAATTAATCAATAGCTTTTAAGCCCAAAGTTACAATTTTATTTATCGACCGATTTTCTTTTTACTCAGAAAATTGCCAAGTTGCTTTCATTTGACATAACTGTTTTACATTGCAGTCAGTTCCATATATGCTGCTGAATAATCCCCATCTATAAAAATAGAAAGTAATTGACATCTGAAACATAATGAGGGTATATGCCCCAGGGCATCAACTTATTCTGATCCAATGGGGTACCTGCTCCCAGGGCACTGCTAGGTCCAGCTGAGAAGCATGGGGCACATACCCTATAGCAGCTGATTTCCCTGAAGCTGGGGCTATGTTTGCCCGGAACCTGGGGCTATTTGCCCCAGGGCAGCAGCTAACGCCACTTCAGGATGGTCAAGGGGCACCTACTTGTTCTGATCCAGGGGCCATCTGCGGTAGAGCAGCAGCTGACTCCTTTTTGACAGGCAATCATGAGGAAACATACTCAAGGGCTGCTGCTTGCCCTAATCCAGGGTCTATGTGCCCCAGACCAGCACCCCCCACACACACATTCACAGACCTCACACATGGACACCCCCCAACACACACATTCACACCCCTCACTGAGCCCCCGCCAGCATGCGCACACACATGCAGGCAGATACACCTCACACACATGGGAAGAGAGAGAGAGAGAGAGAGAGAGAGAGAGAGAAACCTCTCTCACACGCAGGAAGACATTCACACCTCTCACACACACCCCTCCTCCCCCATATCTCCTTGTTTCTGGTGACAGTGGAGGAGGAGAACCTGCCCATGCTGTGGACACTGGTGCAGGGTGTGCGTGAGTTGGGGTCACAGGTGCTGCTTCTGCCACCACTCTGCTCCTCTCTGCACCACCTCCACTGCCAGCATTGTTATTTTCAAAGGACCCGTGGTGACAGGCCATGCACAGGTGGATTGTGAGGCTGCCACCATGTTGTGGCTGGTGCAGGCCCTTTGAAATATACCAGTAGCAGCAGCAGCGCAGAGTGGAGTGGTTTTGTGCAGTTTTCTGGGGTGAAAAGCAGGGAAGACTCGCATCCACCTCACCCACTATCAGACTACCAGCAGGGTGGTTCTTCTTCTGCTGCTGCTGAAGTTTTAAAGGGCCCGCAGCACCACGCGCATGGTCATGGGGCTGGTGCCAAGTTCCCTATCTGCCATGCAGGGACTACATTTCCCTTCATGCTAGATAGGGTACATGGCGATGGCCCTGTTCACAGGCCCTTTAAACACCACCACAATGGCGGAAGGAGTAGTGGAGAAACACAGGCACAGTTAGGCATCCAGACCAAAGACAAGGTTTGTGTGCTGGTGACAGTAGAGACATTATGGAGCTGCTTTCTGGATGCTGCAATGCATCACTACTGCCACCATGGCACTGCCATCCCTGCATACCTCCATGGTGGCAGCAGCGATGAATTATTGTGGGGGGAGCTAGGTAGTTTGTTTAGGAGATGGAGAGTCAGCACAGCACAGCCCCTCTCCACTCTCGAGTTAGCAGCTAGAGTCCCTGGATCCAAACAGTTACTATATTAAAGAGAAACTGCAAATCAGCCTCCTTTTTGGAAATGCTGTATCTCAGCTATGTTGTATCTGATCTGGCTGATTTTTGGACAGCAGGACCCTCTTACCCAAGCAATCCTTCACAGCAAATTATGAAATGCTACGGTAACCCATCACCATTTCAGAAGGGATATAATATTCAGGGTTTATAATGAATAGTGCCCTGCGCCTTAAGTGGAGTGCCTGGATAAATAATGTATATATAATGCAATTATATCAAGGGCAACCCCATGTAGAATGCATTGTAGTAGTCTAGCTTTGAGATTACAAAGGCAGGGACAAAGGTTGCAGCCATCAGATGTAATTGACAAAAAGCGCTCCTGGCAACCACTGCAATCTGGCAATCCAGGCACAGCAATGGATCCAAGAGCACCCCAAGACTGGAAATCTGAGTGACCAAAGGAGGCTGGACTCCATCAATAACATGGGTCCCTATGTCTCCCAAGTCACAAGGCTGGCCAGCAATCATCACTTTGGTCTTGTCTGGATTCAGCTTCAATTGGCTCCCCTGCATCCAGTCCCCAACAGCAGCCAGGTACTGGCTAAGCACCAAGACTAAAGGACCTGGATCAGATGAAAAAGAGAGGTAGAGTTGGGTGCCACTCCAATTCTCTGTACAACCTCACCCAGGGGCTTCAGATACATATTGAACAGGAATGGGGACAAGACAGTACTCTGAGGTGTGACAAAATGCCATGGGCACATGCAAAGACAGCCGCTGACTCTGACAAAGACACCCTGCCCGAACCCAAGTCAGGCCTGATCCAAGTGCTAGGCCTCTAATCTAACACATGGGAAGGACCCCACATTCCTGAAATTCCTAAGCTGATTGGCTTGGACTGATCAGGGGGGAATCTACCTTTGGCCAGGTGACCTGCCTGAAAAAATCACGGGGGGGAAGGGCACTTTAAAAAGAATGGAACTGGGGGCTTTTGACTCTCTTACTCTCTCTCCTCACTCTCGCACTGAGATCTCTAGCAGACGCTGTTAGACTGGTGACCTCCCTGTCTGGAGGCACACATGGACTGCATGGCTTTGCTGTAACTCTGGCTTTGCCAGGATAAAGACTTGGATTCCATAGGAAAACCATCACCTATGGAGACCTGATCAGAACCAGCATGAGTACTTGCTTGCTACATCAGCTTCAGTTGTAGGAAGACGCATTCTAAAAGGGCTATCAGACCCGATAGGACTGGATCGTATTGCTCAAGGATTATCACCTCTGGTTCTTGGTATAAATGTTTGCTTTTATTCCTTTTTATATGTACTAGTAAAGTCTAAGCTTTGTTTTTACCCTATTGGGTGTGTGTGTGTGTTATTGGATGATGATTAAAAGTCTTCTTAGGCCAGGTAATCAGGGCAAGCTACTAAAGAGGGGGAAACTACCTATTTGGCTAGAACCCAGCAGCTTTGGTACCAAGGGAAGTCTCCCATGGGTGACTCTGGGGATCGGCCTCCAATGCAGGGGAGGAAATCCCGGGAACAGGGTGCCAGGAAGGGGGAGTGCTTTTGGGAAGCTGTGAGGCCTTTTGGGGTTCACATTTCCTGAGTGGTGTGAATGCCCGCTGGGATACATTCAGGTGGTGGCAGTGGAATACCAATGGTTTTTGGGGGTTTGCCAGATGTGGGGACCCATGGTCAGAGATTTGGAGAAACACAGGAGGTGGGTCGCTCAGCTGTATAGCACCCCCTGCTGGCATTTTTCCACATGAGGGACCTCATAAGGGAGATCCTAGGGCATAAGGGGTCAGACAAGTGCATCACCACCCTCTGACATCTCTCAACCAGGAATGAGTGGAACCACTCAAGAGCCGTCCCGCAAACCCCTGCCAGGTCATGCATCCATGCCAACAAAACCCTATAATCAACTGTATCAAAGTCTGCTGAAAGTTCTAACAAACTCATCAGGGTATAATTGCCCTTGTGAATTGACAAATGGAGGTCATGAGTCAAGACTACAAGCACAGTCTCAGTGCCATGCCCAGGACAAAATCCTGACTGACATAGTCCAAGAATCCAATAATATCACGGTGCTCCTGAAGCTGCAAAGCAACCATCTGTTCAATAACCTTCCCTAAAAAGGGAAGATTAGGGATGGGATGATAGCTCACAGGGAAGTCAACATCAAGAGATGGTTTTTCAGCAGGGGTCAGACAAGTGCAGTTTTTACGCCATCAGGCGTAAAAGGCAGGCATTGACAACTGCAGCCAGCAATGACTCTGGACCAAAGTCACCTGGCTAGCTTTTCATCAGCTAAGACCAACTTAACTGGTCCAACACTCCAATGGGGGCAAAGAAGGACACAGATCTGGACCCTCTGGAGGTAATGATTGACCATGACAATAGTGTTGTAACCACACCCCCAATAATTGGGACTCCCATTTCCAGGCTGAAGCAAAACATTAAATCTAACCTGTTTCCAGTCTCATGTGTCAGGCCAGATATTGGGTGTCTACCTCTGTACCCCTCACCCACCATACCTCCCCATGCCCAACACGATCCCAATCAGTTCAGCAGTCACCCCAACAGCTCCCCAAAAAGTAGGTCCCCTTCCCCCAGCCCCACAAGAAGCTGGTGGGCACCCCCTGAGCAAGACTGGTCAGGGAGACAGGCAGGCAAACCACCCCACCAACATACCCTTCCCCCCTCTTACCAGGCAGCTGTGAAGCATCCCCTCACCCCTACTCCCCATACCGCCCTTCTCACTGGGGAGGTCATGGCACAACCCTTATCACCTCTGCCCATACCTCTTCTTATCATGGGGGTCGTGGCACCATCCTCTGCCTCCAGTTCCTCATGCCCATACCCCCCTCTCACTGGGGGGTTGCGTACAACCCCTTTCTCCATACCCCTGCCTGTATCCCCTGCTCTCACCAGGGGGCACCACCCTCAACACCAGTCTCATAACTATAGCCCCCCTCTCACCGAGGAGCCATAACACTGTCCCCAACCTCACCCGCTCCCACCAAAATTCCCCCATCCTATGTCCTGCTAAAAACCATTGAAACAAAACAAAAAAAATAGTGCAAGCCAGACCTCCAGCTGCCGAATGACTGCCAAACAGCAGATAGCCTTTGGTGCCAGCCTTCAGGACCTGGAGTCCTTTATGCAACCAGAAGGCTAGGAATGGGGGCAGGGTGGTTAAGTCCTGCTCCTCAAGGCACAAGATTCCCTTCTCCCCTTGAAGGAGCTGGAGTCCTTTATGAAGCCAGAAATGGGGGAAGAGTAGCCCCCAGTGGTAAAATTCCAACTTGCCTCCCCCTACAGGGGCTGGAATCCTTTATGCAACCAGAGGACCAGGGATGGGGGCAGGGGAGTCCCAGGTGGACATGGTCACTATCACACAGCAGAGCTTCCCCTGCCCACCCTCCCCATCTCTGTGCAGCTTCCTGGCTGGGGAGCTCCCTTTTACCTGCTGGGCCATGGCAGAAAGTGTATAGGGATCCAGACACAGCTCTGTCGGAAAGAGCTGTAGTTGAAGTGCTCACAAGCCTCCATTTACCTATCTCTGGTATATGGTATAATAACCAAAAAGGAGAGAAGTAATTGACTAAGTTACTAGTAAGGGCTAGTGGGCATGTCAGCAATTTCCATCTCTATTGGGATGAGGCTTGGCGGGGTGTGTGTGTGTGTCGTCGGGTAGTTTAAGGTGGGTTTGGATTGTATAGCAACCTTTCTCATATTCAGTTTAGCTTTTTGTAAGTGATTACAATGACTTGGATTGCAGGAGGTTTGCAGTGACTACTTAGATGTACAAATATCTAACATGCAAACCTAAGGCCTTTTTTACATGGATGGAGCAGCAGCGCTGATGGGTGGAGATGGGTGTGGATGGGTGGGTGAGCACACCCAGTGAACACCCGGTGCCACCGAGCAGGGAGACATTTACAGGGACAGTGCCATGGGGGGTTGTGGGAAGGAAAGGGGAGGGGCCCGCAAACACCCAGTACCCAAACACCCATCCCGGGAAACACCTGGCAAACACCTGTGCAAGTACATGGCCGGCCAGGACCGACACGGTGGGGAAGCCTCGCCTGGCACAGCAACGGCACAACATGGCTGACTGAGGGCAAATGAAGCCGCACAATGCAGCCCCGCCCCCGCCCCCAGCCACCAGGACCCACGCAGGTGGGGCGGGAGGGAGAGGGGAGGATGACAGCCTCTACAAAGGAGCCAGTTCCACACAGCCCCGGCACAGAGCCCAGACCACCCGGCGCCAGGCCCCCTTCCCCAACAGACACCCACAGCAGAGCCGCACACACACAGCAGGCAACAGAAGCACACAGGGAAGGGCCCATGGCCCACGGGGGGCAAAGAAGGGGGGGGAAGGGATCCACACAACACAGGCAACACCCCCACACACTCCCAGAGGCATCCACACAAGGGGAGAGGTCACAGCAAAGTACAACACCGACACACCAGAAAAGGAACACACAAGCCTTTATTAAAAGACGGGGAACCAGCAACAGGGGGCAACAAGAAACAACAGGGCAGGGAGGGGGACAGGGCAACAGAAGGGGGGCAACAGCGCCAGCAGAGGCAGGCCTGGGGCATAACCCCGGTCAATATGGCCAGCGACCAGCTGCCGGTGTACTGGGCAGCAACAGGGGGGCCCCCAGACAGCAAGATTTATTTATTTATTTATTTTGTAAATTTTTACCCCGCCCCTCCTGCCATGCAGCTCGGGGTGGCTTCCATACATTTAAAACAATAAAATCAATTAAAAGTCAGCATAAATATTATAAAATATTAAAACAGGGCTAGATACAGTCATAAAACCAAAAATAGGTGGGGGAGCTAAACCCCCCCCCTACACACCCTCCCTCCCAAAGGCCTGGGCGAACAGCCAGGTCTTACAATTTTGCCGGAATGTTAACAGGCTAGGGGCCAGGGGAGCTTCCTCCAGAAGGGAGTTCCATAGCCGCGGCCCCACTACCGAGAATGCCCTCTCCATTGTGGCCCCCCGTTTAACACGGGGGACCTCCAGGAAGGCACCCCCGGCAGACCGCAGGAGC
>QEPC01005992.1:340792-351663 GCA_003113815.1 Sphenodon punctatus
GGGACACGTCCCCATCAAGGCGGAGGGAGGCCGGACTAACCAGCCCCCGCACCACCCGAAATAGCTCCGCCGGGCGTGACTTCGCAGACGCTATGAGGACAGCAAGGAACTCCTTCCTTGCCGTCCTCACAGCCTCAACATAGGACCGCAAATGGGCCCTATGGAGAAGACGGTTGGAGTCAGATCGAGTTTGACGCCAGCGTCGCTCTAGCCTCCTGCCTACACGCTTCATACACTGCAGTCCCTCAGTAAACCAAGGGGACCTGCGGTGACGAGACCAAGGCAGAAGGGGTCTCGGAGCCACCCTGTCAATGGCCTCCTCCAGCAAGTTGTTCCAATGCTGAACCAGCTCATCCACAGAGTGGCCGTCCACGTCCAGGGTTAATTGCCTCAGAGGCTCCTGGAACCGCTGGGGTTCCATCAGTCTCTGAGGGTGGACCATCCTAAGTGGTCCCTTCCCCTTCTGGAGGGGGTGCGCTAGAAGACCGTCCTGAAGGAGATAATGGTCCGTCCACGGCAAGGGCACCGCTGTAACCTCCCCCACAACCGGACCCCCCGCCTCAAGGCCAGAACCGAAGATCAGGTCGAGGATATGACCCCCCATGTGGGTCAGGCAGATAACTTCCTCGGACAAGTTCATGGTTGCCATGGTGGCCATGAACTCCAGCTCTGCCCCAAAAAGATTGGCATCAGCGTGAATGTTGAAGTCCCCCAGAACCAAAGTCCTGGGGGAGCCCAGAACCACCTCCGAGGCCAGCTGAGGCCATACGCGGGTAGATTCATCAGCAGGCGAGCCGCTGTGACCTCTGCAGTGGTCCACGGCACCACAACGGTGGGCGGGTGCCCCAAAGGAGGCTGGCACAGGGGGGCAAAGGCAAGCTCAAGGGAATGGACCCGGCACGCCGAGGCCCTGACCCTGTGACCCATCGTCCACATGTACTGCGACAGGAGCCGGAAACCATCCCCCGCCGACTGGGGGTTGCCCACCAACAGCTGCACGTCAGGGCTCAGCCAGAGGGCCCCAAACAGCATGTCCGCACAGGGAGACCACCCCTCCCCGACATCCCCGGCTGAGGACCCCTCAGAATGGCTGGCCATGGCAGCAGTGGGACTCGCTCTGGGGAAGCAACAGGCAGGCGACGGAGGGATGCCGCAACTGGGACAAGCACACACCGAGCAGATACCCTCACCCACAGATGGCCTTGCATGCCAGAGATAGGCAGGCCCGCTGCAGACAGGGCAACGCAACCCACGCACAAGACAGCAGGAATGCTGCACAGGTGCCGAGATAAGACAGGGGGCCACGGCCAGGCACTGCACCAGGGCGTGGAGCCGAGCCAGGCACTGCATCCACAGCGAGCACTGCTGCAGCTTGCAAAGGTGGACCTAGGCTAGGGTGATGCCAGTGTGGTTGTGGAGGCAGGGACCGAGTCTTGTGTGTTGCCTGGCGGTGAGCGCCCTCCCCTTGTTGTTGGCCACAGGTCGCGCTGTCCCTGCACATGCCCTCTGGCTAACACAAGTTGGGTTGCATGATCCGGTCCAGTGCACACCTGTTCCTGTCACCTCAACTGCATGAGGCATCACTGGTGTAGCCTCCAGGCCCGCCAGCTGGCCAGGGAGTTCACAGAGCCCCCGACCTGCCAGTGCCCCCCTGCATGCCGCACAACAACACCCCCCCCATGTCCCTGGACAGAGGAAGCGACAGAAAGGTTTAGGTACAACACCTTTATTGGGGGGATATGTACAATGGAAGGGGGCTGTGCTCAACATCTGGGGTGGCCTCTACCCCTCTTGGCCGCACCACCAGGGCTCGCTGGATGGTGTGCCCTTGCCACAGCTGACCTCAGGGCGCCCTGGGCTGATGGTCCAGCCTCCCTGTTATCCAATGACCTCTCCACACTGGCCTCCGCTGTTGGTCCCTGCTTGGAGGAGCACGAACGGATTAAGGGATCACCGTGTGCACTCACCTCTGTCCCTTGTCGGTGCATTGGCACCTGGGTGCCCCATAGGGGTCCGGGGAGCCCCCTCCTCCTCACACAAGCAAGGCATGTGCCGTAGGGCACTCTCTGAAGGTGCTCCCCTGGGACGGTCCGCCCATGGTATCACGGCACCTGCCCAGTCACGTTATGAGACACAGTGCAGGTACACATGCCCCTGGCAGTGGCTGTTGCTACCCATCCCATGTACCGCATGTGCGCAGCAGGGGTTCCACAATATGTTCCCTTCCTCACGCAGTTCCCCGGTTTCCCATTGGCCCCCCCTGGTGTTGCACCCCACAACCCCCGGGGTGCTGAGGCCTTACCTGTGGGGGGTGGAGCGGCCTCCATGGGTGGTTGCTCGAACTGGGGTGCACGGTCTTGGGGTGGGGGCATCACCTCCTGGTGGAAGGGTAGGGGTGGCAGCGGGGGCAGAACCACGGGGGGTGCAGGCTGGACGGGCGGCCCCGCAAGTGGGTCCGGCCAGCCCATGTGGGGGACGGGGACCCTGTAGAACATGGCTGGATAGGGTTGCTGCTGGGGGAACCATGGGTGGCCGAGGTGCAGGGGGGGGCACCGGCACCAGTGGGAAGCCGCCATGGTGTTGGTTGGCTGCCGGCCCTACTTCCACGGCATGGCGTGGCCTGTCGTGATGGGGCTCACACCGCAGGGCCTCCATGGCCTCCCCCATGAGGTCCATGAGCTGTGCGGCCTGACCCTCCATCCTGTCACAGGCGCGCCGCTGCTCGCCTTGGAGGGCGGCAGCCTGGCGCCTATCCCAGAGATGCTCAGTGCAGGACTGGGCCATCATGGCAGCCAGGATCTCCCGGTCCCTGTCCCCCTCCCCTCTGATGAGCTCCCTGGTGAGCGAGAGCTCGTGGGAGTGCACCTCGGCTAACCATTGTGATTCCGCCAGCATCTCCCTGCCGAGGTCCTCCCTCTGGTGCCGGTTCCTGGCCCGCATCTCCCGGTTCGGCTCCACGCTGCCAGCAGCTGCTGCCCTCACGCGAGCTGGCACCTAATCTGTGAACAGGAGGTTGGACAGAATGTTAGTGCACCTGGCCAGTGTGCTCTGCTGCCCGCTACCACATGTCCTGGGGTGCCTGGTGGGGCGGCCCCCATATTGTGGCTGCCCCCCTCTTTCCTCCCCTTTGGGACCCCCCTGCCCTGCCCTCTTGTGGAATTGCCTCCTGGCCCCACATCACTGCAGGTGGGGCCTGGGTTCATCCTCTGTTCCATGGGGGCTGATGTGGGTTCACCAGCCTCTCCCACCTGCCCCCACCACCCCACCCCTGTTGGGTCCTGCTGCTTCTGGTTACTCGCCCCCAGGGTGGCTTCCCCCTGTACCTCTGCCCGCCTCAGTACCTGGGCCCTCCATGGACCGTGAGCCCTGCTGTGGAGGGTGTCCCACCTGGTGGTGGGGTGCTGCCTGGCCCCCACCTCCTCCTCCTCCTCCTCCTCCTCCTCCTCCTCCTCCATGACCTCCACCTTGTGCACCTCCAGGCTGGCTTGAGCTGCAATGGGAGGGGGTACCATTACTGTTTGCCCACCCCAGCCCCCGGCCACAGCGACTCTGTCCGAGCTGATCCCCCCCTCCCAGTCCCGCTGGGGTGATCATACCTGGATCCTGTTCCTCTGCCTCCTGGGGCCATCATGGGTCTCCGTGTGCTCCGCACATGCTCCCTGTCCCTGTGGCCAGATGGCCTGTGGGTCTTGTGGGCACGCATGGAGTGTGGTGGTCCGGCGCTCGGATCCCCGGGGCACCTCCTCCCCCTGTGGGACAGGGCTGTCCCCTCCTGCTTCAAGGCGGGCCTCACCAGGGGCACCCTCCCCCCTTGCTCTGTGGGGGTCTGTCGGAGGGGGTTGGGTGGTGGCCCTGCGCCTTCCCCTGGTGAAGGCGCTGCCATGTGTGTGGGAGGCCACAATGTTCCCATCCATGCAGAGGAACTTGTCCAGCTCCTCCTGGAACTCGGCTGTGCACATGGCCCTGCCGGACTTGAGATTATTGTCCCTGATATTTTTATATCCGGACCTCAAGTCCTTTATCTGATGCATGCATTGGGTTACATCCCTATTGTATCCCTGATGCTGCATCTCCTGGGTGATGGCTTCATAGACCTGTCTGATCTTGTAGCTTCACACCAGGTTGTGCGGGACCCTTTTGGACCCCCCCCACATGGATGAAGTCCCTGACCTCCTGCCTGGACCAGGGCTCCCCCTTTTGAGACTTGCGTGTGGGGGGCCGATCAGCTTGGTGGCATGGGGCCCACCCTGTGGATGTGGTCACCATGGTGGTCGTTGTGTCCTGTTGGGGGTAGTGCGATAGGGGTTACTATGTCTCCTGCTGACCCCCCCGCCCACATGTGGGGCCTGCCCCCCCTTTTGCTCACCTGACTGTCTAGGAGACCCTCCTCAGCCATAGTCCCAGTGGTGCACGGCTCCGTTGTCTGGGAGCTGTCCTGCAGGGGACAGGGGACTGGGTTATGCTGCTGCCCCCTGCCCTGTGTCCCCAGGCCCGGTTGTTGGGGCTGGGGCGCGGCCCTCCGCTCCTGGGGGGGGGTGTTGTGCCCTCACACTCATCTCGCTCTCACTGCTGCTCCTTAGGCTGTGCCCTTGGGAGGTGCTGGGCTGGGGGTCATCAAACGGGGGGGGCGTCGGTGTGGACCCTCTGCCCTGTGCTGGGACAAATGTGCTGTGTTACTTCCTGGTGCTTTTCCCCACCCGTTCCCCCCCACGCCCCCTCCTGATGGCGGTCCGTTACCCCCCCTTGTGCCTTCTACCTGGGGTGCATCCCCCCTGCACTGCCTTGCCAGGGCTTCGCCCCCCCCAGGTGCCCCAGGGTCCCCGTGCTCACCCGGCCCCTTCCCCCACGTGGGGTGGCGTTGGCTCCTGTAGCCTTCTCATGGGCCTTCCTGTTCACCATCGTGGGAGCCCACATGTGTGTGCCATGGTTCCTCCCTCCTTTATGGGCTCTCGGTCGAACGTCCGGTATCCCCCCACCTTGTGGGCGTGTCTGCGTGGTGGTGCATGTGTGTCCCATGGCTCCAGTGCAGTGGGGCTCCGCCGGTCCATTCCGCGTGGGTGTGGATGTTTTGGCTTTTACACAGACGCTCGTGTGTTGAACACCCATCTCCACCCACGGAGGGTTCCGGCTCTCTCACGGCTGCTCCATGGGTGTTGGCAGGTGGGTCATGCATGCGCTTCCACCCATCCATGGACATTTACATGGATGCTCTCCCACACATCTGATGGGTGTTTCTGGGTGTTTGTGGGTGGGTGGCGTCCATGTAAAAGTGGCCTAAGTTTGCACCTTAGCAATTTTGTCTGTATCACAATATTTGCACACTTAACTCAGGTGTGTTGTGTGTATCTCTGTGGAATCCTGGCCCAAAATGACATTTTTATGTAGCATTTCAAAGTGATTTTCTTAAGTGTTTCCGAAAAATGAGTGTTATTTCTGTTAATTCTCTCTCACCCTTCCATGCCTTCCCTGCTCCCCTAAGCGCCTTCGTCCCTTCTCACTTGCTGCCCCCCATGCCTGGAACTCCCTCCCTGTCCACATACACCTTGCCCCCTCCCTTAATACCTTCAAATCTCTCCTTAAAACTCACCTCTTTCGCTCTGCTCTGTCTGACTCTTTATCCTGCGGAGCCACTATTTCCTATATCTATGGTCTGTTTACCCTTATCCTTGCCACATGGACCTGCCTGCTGTCATTCTCATCATAACCAAGCCAAGTACGTGCACCTGAGACCTCGCATCTTCATGAATGTTAGACCCCTTGTCTCTCCCTCTGTTCCCCTTCCTAAGTCTCTCCCCCAGCTCCTGTCTCTCAGATTGTAAGCCCTAGGGGCAGGGACCGTGTCTATTTTATTACTTTGTAAAGTGCCAGGTACACTGCTGGCGCTATATAAATGTTTGTTAATAATAATAATAACAATAATAATAATAATTCAGAAATAACAGTATTTTTAATGTTAATTCTTTGCTGTGATGGTGTGACTGATAAGAATCAGACTGTCCCTGTAGCAACATCCCTTCCCTGCTGACATGCAAAGGCAAAAGGGTAGTTGTAAAAATTGGAGCTTCCTCGGTGTCTCTATGGCCCTTTTCTAACAGGCGTGGGTGCATGGAGGGGGAGATGGGGGTAGCACGGTGGGTGGGCAGTGCATGGGGTGCAGTCCCATGGATCCCCACCCACCTCCACTCACCTCCACCCACAACATTCCCGCAGGCACCCACCGATCCCACCTGCACCCGCTGTTCGTGTGAAATCGGCCTATGACTTAATGGCATCATGGAACAGATTTGTCAGTGCAAGGCTGGATGGGCAAAGCATGGGAATTAACCATGAATACAACACTGGGTAATACAATATGAACAGAGAGTCTCTGCCACTGGAAAGCTTTCTTGAGTTAGTAGGTTTTCATAAGTTTTTGTGATGGGAGTAACTTAGATGTGAGAATTACAGCAGAACTTGGAACATCAGAAGCTAAACCAGCAAGAGGTAGGCATTTCAGAGTGAAGGCCAAAAGTGTCCTAAACCTACTTCCTTGAGCTATGATCAAACTGTGAATAGTCTTACAGGACCTGCTGTGTGTGCTGAAGTACATTGTACGTTGTGATGGCTTCAGTGAAAATTTTACTTCAGTATAAACTGCTCTAAAGCCTTTTCTTATACACATGCAACACTTTCTCGCTATACAGAAGTGTTACAGCTTCTTGGGGCTCTTTCGTGTAGCATGCTATTCAAGTCACAAGCTCAACATTATCCAAAGTCAGGACACTGATTATACACCACATATTCAAACCTCTGGTTACTAAATTTAAAAGGAGGCTGAGGTATTGACTGCCTCTAGGTAGAGTTCCTCAAACCACGTTGGCCTTGTAGCAAGCAGGAGCAAACACCCAGAATCCCCTTCTTACTGTATGAGTGTTTTGAGGAGTTCTGGTGCTTGATATTACATTGGGCATTTTCAGACAAGACACTCCCCACCCACTATACATGTTACAGGGCACCCATAGGGCAACACTGCAGCCCTGCAATGTATATAGTGGGTGGGGAGTGGGTGGAGAGTATCTTGTCTAAGAATGCCCATTGTTTTCATAGCTTCAGGTACAAAGACACCAGGCAGTACAAACCCCCACAGGGAATGGGAGGGGTCTAGGAAGGACTAACATTGGCTTCCCAATTGTCACTTATTTAGACAGGTTTATTGAAGCTTTTGCTGAAGTAGCTTTTGACAGAACTGATAATTCTAGATGAAGTTTTCTTTAAACTAAATTAATCTTCGCTGGAGTTTTCCCACTCTTTTTCTACAATGTTGCTATTTCTGTTTCCTACAGTGCCTTACTTTTGGGTTCATATTAACTGCTTATAGGGCTAAGAGGCACATGTCAAGTAGGCAGCTCAGGAGCTTATAGAGGTCATTCACTGATCTATTTCCAGAAGTATGAAAGTTCCTTGACCATGTTACACAATCTCACATTCATTTTTATTGAACATGAGATTGTGTAACCTGGGAATCCCCTTTCCCTCAGTCGTTAGTGAAACTAGCAGTAGTTTAATCACGGATGACAAGGTTGAAGGCTGCTTGCCTACGTTCGGGTTTTCGCGCGAGATTTAATCTCAAGCAAAAACAGAACTAAAGTGAGATTGCAGCATGCCCACGTGGTCTGGAGCTGTTATTAAAAATAATGGGTCTATGTTCACGTTATACCTCCCCCCCAGGGAACCCTTAGTGGTGCAGGTGTGTGGCAGGGACACTAGAGGATTCCCTGGTGGAGAGGGGTCAGGGACCCATACCCCAGTGCCCCCCCACCAGGAAACCCCCCAGGAAGTGGCACCCAGCCAAAGCCTCATTGCTGAGCACTGCTAGCCAGGCGGAGAGGCATGGATCCTCCCTCCCTTCTCTCCCCGCCCAACACTACTACCAACACTGGGCAAAGGGGGTGGGGACGGTGCTTCTCTAGGGGGGTTCCCTGCAGGGAAGAGGGTGCTGGGGACCTGTACCTAGTTCCCCCCCCCCCGGGAATTTAGGATTTTCAGTCCTGTCATATGTGATGAAGCTACTGCTAGTTTCACTAGCAATTGAGGAAAACGGCATCCCACGTTACACAATCTCATGTTAGATAAAAGTGAATGTGAGATTGTGTAACGTGGGCAAACAGCTGAAAATCAAGCCCCATCACCTGCATGAGTTGAAATTACTGTTACATTTGAATGTGTGCATGCAAATTTAATGTTAAAATTTTGACATGTGTTTGTCCCCTTTGCCAAGTGCTGCTAGCCGGGTAGAGAGGCAGGGATTCTCTCTGCCTGACCGTAGCAGGGTGTGGCAAAGGGGCTGCTATTAGTGTTGGGTGGGGAGAGAAGAAAAGGAGGATCCGTGCCTCTCCACCCGGCTAGCAGCATTCAGAAAACAGGCTTTGCCTGGGTGCCACTTCTTTAAGGGGGATCCCGGGGGGTGGGGGTATATGTCCCCAGCGCCCCCCCCCCCCTCACCACGTGACCCTTGAGGGAAGCAGTGCCCAGGAAAAGCCCCTTTGTAATGGGAGCATGGATCCATTATTTTTAAAAAATAGATCCAAACTACGTATTAACATGAGCATGCAGCCATGCTGCAATCTTATGTATGTTCTGTTTTACATGAGATTCAATCTCACATGAAACCACAAATGTGGGTAAGCAGCCAGACTGGAAACAGCAGGCAGCCTCTCTATGTAACCCCCCTCCCTCCCACTTGCTCAACTCTGGCATGGGAATGAGAAAAACCAGGGATGTTTTTATGTCTCTCAGTTTATTGCTCAAACTCCTGTTGGTTAGGGGGGAAACGTTACACTAACCCATAAAGCACAAGTAGATTTAATGTCTGATATTACTTTTAGCAATTAAAATACTCCAAGAAGTGCTTTCTTTGAGAATTTCATTGTATGTAAATTCCTACAAATCTATTTCTCTTGCTAGTTGTGTATTATAAGGAATCCTTATGCTAGTCTTGCAGAACCAGCTCTACTACCCTGTCTTGTGAGGCTGTGTATTACTTTGTGAAGTTTGTGTGCAATCAGTGATTGCAGTGGGGAGGAAAAGAAAGCCAAATAAACAAGTTCAGTGAAGAAGGTTGTGGTATCACTGGCATAGCTTCATCACTCACCACCAATCAGTGTATGAACTCCCAAGGAGAAAACAGATTCAGGCCTCCCCAGGCTATTTATCCAATGTTTCTGCCACTGCTTTCTAGTCTACCGTAACCACTATAGGTGAAGCAACAGAATTATAGGGTTGGAAGGGCCTCAATCACCTGCTCCAAGGAACAGGAAGAAAGAACCAAGCCTGCTGAATGTCCCCCAGAAAGAGTGGGTCAGTATCAGCGTATACATAAAATACCTTGCTCTTCACATCCCAACCCCTCTACCTCCCTTCTTGCCTCCTGACCTCTATTGCCCCCACTGTCTCACCCTCTCGGCCGCACATCACCAGTCTCTTCCTCTCTACTGGCTCCTTTCTCTCTGCTTTCAAGCATGACACTGTCTCCCCTATCTTTAAAAAACCCACTCTTGACCCTTCTAACCTCTCCAACTAACAGCTTCCAAACTGTCAAGGACAGCCCCACCTAAAGCGCATTGTAGTAATCTAGCCTTGACGGTGGCTAGATCCGAATCAGATCAGTTTAGGGAAAACTATAGTAGAATGAAAGCTTAATTTTAATTCTGAACCACACTGGTGGTGCTGTATTCTTCCCACTCCTAAACACTCACCCTAGACCAACCCTTTCCATTTCTGCTCTCCTTATCTTCCACCTATTTTCCTTATGAACACAGACCATTCCCTGACCTCTCTCTCTTTACATACCCTGTTCCAAAGTGACACCTAAAGGTTTAACCCTGGGGCTGCTTGCTTGCAAGGGCAGGGATGACTGGCAACTCTACAGCAGGAAGAATAAGAGCCCCCAGGTGCAGCAATGTGGATCAGTCCCCAAAGTCAGCAGAACTCCAAACAGAGGGGGGAGTATCTTAGACAAGGTATAATTCAAGACAACATGTTGGTATCTGGAAACTACATGCAATTAGAGGCCAGAATCATCATCACCGCCATTATTACTGATTAAGAATTAATCAGTATTATTATTACTGATTAAGTATTACTGATCTAGTTCCCTGTAACTAAGGGTCTTTTTTGATGAGCGGACGCCTGCTTACACCTGTAATCATGTGACATGTAACTGCCACGGGCAGCGTTTAGATGTCCCTAGATGCACTGTGGACACGCCATAAATCTGGTCACGCATTCTTTAAGACCGCAGATTTGCAGTCTTAATTTTCAGGGACATAGCTAAGCTGGAATGGACTCTATGGCAGAAGATGGATGGAACAAGGCCCCTTCTCCAGTGGTGGGGGGATGCAGCTGCACCCGGGAGTCCAGACTCATGGGCCCTGGTGCAGTTTCATTAGTTGTCCTTATGTAGCTTCTCCCTTGCAGTGGAGGCACCAGTTTAGGGATGGTGGTTGCTTCCGGGGTGCCGTGCCACCCCAGTGTCCTTTTGTGTTAAGCATCTGCTCATGGGCGCTTGAGTTGCTGTCTATGCTACAGTCATAAAACTAGGGATGGGTGAACGTAGTTCGGAAGTTCAGAGTTCGGCCCGAACTCGGCCTGTTCAGATGACCGAATGTGAACCCAAACCCGAACGTGAACATACCGAACATACTGAATACCGAACGGCGAAATGGCCGAACAGTTCGGTCAGTTCGGATCGCGTTCGCCGTTCGGGTGAGTTCGGGTGGCAAAAAACGGTTCACTGTAAGGTGACAGGGAGGGGTAGTACTAGTCACTGAGGAGCAGACTTCCAGGCACCAGGGGTGGAGAGGCTTGCAAGAAATGAAACTATCTGCCTCCCC
>QEPC01005992.1:394424-409253 GCA_003113815.1 Sphenodon punctatus
CCCTTTCTTTTAAACCCTACATTGACTCTGTTGCTAAATCCTGTCGCTTCTCCCTCCATAACATTGCTAAGATTCGCCCTTTTCTCTCTGTCTCGTCTGCCAAAACTCTTGTTCATGCTCTGGTCATCTCGTCTTGATTACTGTAACTTCCTTCTCTCTGGCCTTCCCCGGTCTCACCTTTCTCCCCTTATCTCTGTCCAAAATTCTGCTGCCAGGGTCATCCACCTCGTCCATCGCTTCGACCATGTGCAGCCCCTCCTCTCTTTGCTTCACTGGCTTCCCCTTCCTGAACGAATCCTGCACAAGCTCCTAGTCTTCACCTATAAAGCTCTATATAACCTTGCTCCCCCCACCTCTCTGCGCTTATCTTCCTCCATACTCCAGCCCGTGCACTTTGTTCCTCCTCTGCCCCGTCTCTCATCCTTCCACATCTTCCCTGCTCCCCTAACCACCTTCGTCCCTTCTCCCTTGCTGCCCCCCATGCCTGGAACTCCCTCTCTGTCCATATCTGCCTTGCCCCTGCCCTTCATACCCTCAAAACTCTCCTTAAGACTCACCTCGCTCGCTCTGCTCTGTCTGACTCTTTATGCTGCTGATCCACTATTTCCTATACCTACTGTCTGTTTACCCCTATCCTTGCCACATGGACCTGCCTGCTGTTGCTCTCAACGTAACCAAGACAAGTACGTGCACCTGAGATCTTGCATCTTCATGAATGTTAGACCCCTTGTCTCCCTCTGTTCCCCTTCCTATGTCTTTTCCCCAGCTCCTGTCTCTCAGATTGTAAGCTCTAGGGCAGGGACCATGTCTATTTTGTTACTTTGTAAAATTCCAGGTACACTGCTATTGCTATATAAATGTTTGTTAATAATAATAAAATAATATTTATCTGTGTATTAATATATAATACACTGTGCATGGAGAGGGCAATAGATTACATCAGGAATAATTTGAGTATGTGTCCAAACCAGGTATTGGGAGAGATCTTTTAAGTTGAAGGGATGCCAAATTCCAATTTTTTATTTATTTAACACGAGACTGTTTGGAAAAATGGACCACTTTGATAAATACCTGAATGTGGAGAGTAAAGCCTAACTTTAAGGCCCCTTTCACACGGGCACTCCCTTCCCCGTACATGGGTGCGGTGTGTGTGTGTGTGTGCCCGTGCAAAGGCTGCAGCAGGTGCAGGGGTGGGGACGCTTGTAAGAATGGTGCCCACAGGGGGTGCAGGTGTATACGCAGTTCTGCACTCCACCCATCTTCACCCACCTCCACCCATCACCCATGCACGGCGTAACGGGCTCCAATGCTGGTTGCTCTGTGTGTGGAAATGGGTGGCACCCGTGGGAACAGAATATTAAACGTAATATTCCATTCCCACAGGTGCACACCCACCTCCACCCAGCATAGGTGCACACCCCCCCACTATGGCCCATTTGAAAATGGCCTAAGTAACATGTCTAAAATTTCTGGTGCATGCACGTGCAGCTGGAGAACATGAATTTAAAGCAATTTCTTTCAGACTCTTTTGAATATGGAAAGTGGTATTTTCTGCATAATTTTAGTTTAGTTGTAAAAAAATCTGTTTACACTGTGCTGTGAATAAGCCAGTTTTACCATGAAGTTTGTACTTTCCTTGTTAGTTATGATTTTCCTTGCCCTCTGAGCAATCTAAATTTAGAACCACTGTCTTAGTGCAGAATCAAACTTTTTTGGTCTGCATCCTGACACTTCTGCTTGGTGTCAGTGGCAACTGAGTCTCCCTTACCACTACCACACAGGATGTTAACAGACGTCCTCCTGGATGTCTCTTCCACACGGGAGGGAGTCCCCTGGCTGGACTGTTCCCACCTGGTTCCACCCACTTTGCCCCAGCTGGGCAGCTGCTGGGTCCAGACTGTGGGCCCACTTTGATCTGGGTCCACAGTCCGGGCTCAGCTGCTACCCCGGGCAGGGTTGTTCCGGGCCCACATCTGGCAGGCCCAGAACAAACATACAGACAAGATGCTGGCCCAGTCAGGCCAAAGCGGGCCTGACCAGGCCAGCATCATGTCTGTTAACACCCACAGATTCCTTGCCCCTTCTCTTCTTTTTCCCCTCTTATTACTTTCCCTCCCTCTTCCCCTTGTTCTTGGACTCTCTCTCCCTCTTGCCATTGCATTATTTTGGCTTTTCCACTTGACTCAGAGAGGAACTAGGCATTTCCTATCTGTAGTTCTTCTCATGACTCCCCAAATACCTCCTGCACCCCCCAGTTTGAGGACAAGGGCTCTAAGGCAATGAAGTATTATTTCCTTTCTACAAATGAAAAGGAATTGGGGGCACAGAAGAGTATCTGATCACCCCAATCTTTAATGTAGTGCCCCTCCTGCTTCCAGCTCTTATAGCAATGGAACCCATTTTTATATTAATATCTTATGTTGTCCTGACATGAAGAAAGGAAGATTGAAGGGAGCTAGGCCTGAAGAATAAAAACTGCATTATGAAGAGAGCAGACTTTGTGACTCTGTATTAAAAACTGCTCTAAGAACAACACTATAGGAATGGAGGAGGAGAAGAGGAGACCCCCATGGCCTACATGACAAGCCCAGATGCCTGGAATTGCTGGCTGATGGATTTAAGATCCATTGTTGAAGAAGTAAGCAGGTATTACTGTCTCTGGTCAAAACCACAAATAAACCATCAAGGGTGGGTCAGCAAGATAACCCTGCCACCCTGAAACTATCAACACCTGGTGGACTACCTGATACACCCAGAGTGGGTGGTTCTGATAGGGATTGATCACCCAAGGCCAGGATGTTACAATAAGGTGTTGATGAGCTCACAATGATCCCTAAACAATGGAAAGACCCCTCCCTGCAAAAGAAGAGGGATGACTTCACCTCTTTCCCACAGACCCTTTCCTTTGAGCACAAAGGAGGTGATAACCATGACTTGGTACCTCCCATTGACTTACATTGCCCAAGAACTGTAGATAAGGACAGCCAAAACCAGCATGGCTTTGGCTTAGAGCTTGGTTCCAGTGCTTATTTATTTATTTTATTTATTTATTTTATAGATTTGTATCCCGCCCCCTCCTGCAACGCAGCTCGGGGCGGCTAACAACAGTCATAAAAACAGTTAAGATCAATTAAAATATAAATATAAAATACATCAATAAAACAGGGCTAAAGGACAGTAATAAATAAATAAACGGGCGGGGGATTAAAAATCACCCCCCCCCCCCTCCCTCCCAAAGGCCTGGGCAAACAGCCAGGTCTTACAGTTCCGCCGAAATGTTAAAAGGCTTGGGGCTAGCTTTGCAGTGAATACCATGGTCTTTGCCCCATCCATGTCAACCAACTCAAGGAACAGTGCTCTTCTCTTCAACATCACCTGGGCCCCTCTTCCAGTCTTTCCTGAACCAACGCTGGCACGTACTCCAGCTTGTGACCTTGGACACGTAAGAAACACTATTGTGTAGGATTACTTATGCTTAGGTGTGGGTGGTGTTGTTACCTGCAAAGACCAGGAAACAGGACTTGTGTTTTTCTATTCTACATTAATAAAGTTATACTGTTTTACTGAGCAGATGCCTTGCTAAGTAACTGAGAGGTATATATTGGGGTGGGTTTAACTCAAAAGTGATTGTTGATCCCGCTCAGCTGGTGAGCACATGCAGTCACTGCTCATCGGGCTCATTACTGTGGTTGGACCTCCCCAGTCCACTGTGAACAATATTTGAGTAAAGCTCAAAGCTTCTTTGGAGAAGAGTTTACTTGGTAGAGGAAGAACTTGCAAAGGCTGAAGATGAGATAGGATATGTAAGGTTATTACTGAGGCAGCCATTCCAGATGGAATTGAGATACTGGCCAGCAGTAGCTTATAAACCAATGATTGAGAGTCACCATTCTGCTCTAAAACACTTTTAATATACTCTTCTTTCTGGGATACAAGTGGTGCATACAACTTACTAAGTTGTAAGGACTTACTAAGTGGTATGATGTAGAATTAAGGCATTGTTGCCAATGCAGCCATATTTTCCTGGGGAAGAAGTGGCTGTCTTTCATAGTGGTATTGTATGTGGCATCAGCTCAGGTGCTGCTGAGGAAAACTCACAGGGTAAAAATAGACATGATGGAGGCGACGCCTCCCCCTCACCCCACCAGCATGGAAAATCACAGCTGACCTGGCCCAGGTCAGGGAAGGGCACAGAACAAACATACCTGTGAGCCTTGGTGGCTGGAGAGCCATCTCACTGTCCACACGGCCTGGGTAAGGTGGAGGAACAAAACAAACATGCGGGCGGCTGGGCCCAGCCTTGCCCTGCTCCCAGCACCATGCCCTCACCATGACATACAGACATGGTGAAATGTGGGCAAAAGAAGTCGAAGCAACCGCTTCTGCACACCCTCCACAATATGCCGGGAGGGCAGGGGGAGGAGGCCCTAGCAACCATGCCAGCACATGGAGGCGTCAGCCAGCTACAGGGGGACCTGTTGTTACCCCATGAAACCCAGCTGCAGGGAGCAAGGTGCACACCCCATGGCAAGCACAGGAAGAAAAGGGGAAAGCAGAAAGGAGACATAATATGAAAGCAGCCGCACATGGCCCAAAACAATCAGTGCGCCTGGAAGGCTGACAGTCTAGCCTTGTCCACATGCAGTACACAGCATGGGTCACAGATCACGCACACAGGTGGGCCATAGGGTACAGTTCCAAGGGGATCACCCCAGCTGGTGGGGTAAGGGTGGGGAACCCTGCCATTCCCACAGAGATCACTCACACTGGCAGCCCATAGCACAAAGTTACAAAGGGGGCTCCTGCCACCGGTTGGGGTGGGCAATCCCTTTTCCCACAGAGAAATCACTTACACAGAATGGAACGCCATAGAGCACAGTTCCAATAGGGTCATGGCAGCTGGGAGTGGAGGAGGGCACCCCCTGCCCCACCCGACATCACTCACACAGGACAGGAGTCCAGAGCACAAAGTTCCAATGGGGATCAAGGCGGCTGAGGGGCGGGGGTGGGAGCCCCACTCCATTTGCATACAACCCCCATTGATACATGCCCCTTCAGTAGCCCCTCACCTGCAAATGCTGAACCACCATATAGTGGGGGTCAAAAGGATCTTTGCTGGCCAGAGAGAGCTGGACATCCAGCTGTGTCCAGACTGCATACAGGGCATAAAATTCATCTGCAGTTGGCTCCTCATGCAAGTAGGGCGGACGGGAACCCTGTCAGGCCCTGCAAGGAGGTGCAGCTCCAGCATTTGATTAAGGCACTTGTGCGGGGGCTGCAGGTATCCTCTTGCTCACAGCAGGACACTGGGAAGAAAAGTGGTAGAGAGGGACCCCTGCAGCAAGGCACAGACAAAAACCTGGTACCTACAAATCTCTTGCATAGCCACGCTCTCGGTTGCATCCCACAGTACCATCAACCCCAGAGTGTGTGTGTCCAGGGGGAAGTCCAGCGGGTCCCAACACCTGAAAGTCCAGCTCATATGTCCTCTCCTAGCACTCTGGCCTGGCCACATGACCCAGCAGCTGCATATAGTGGCTCAAAAGCTCACAGCCAGCCGCCCTGGAAAATGGATTGGCCGCCAACTCCTGCACATCTTCCTTCAGCCAAACATCTGCCAGGACCAGGGTTTCACCCCCCTCCCCCAATTTCTCTGAGGTCCATTCCCTGGGCCCTGGCACAAAGGACAGCCCTGGACACAGTGGTACAGTCCACAGTCATGTACACAAATGGAGCCAGGGAGGGCAGACTGGGCAACAGCAGTGGAACATCTCTCTTAAAACAAGAAGGAACTGTTTTCCCAAGTTCACTTGACAACAAATACCTGAACCTGTGCCAACCATGCAGGGAGTACAGTTCCCACAGAGCAATTCACACCAGTGACCTTGAGCATTTTAGGGGATCTGCACACCTGGTCACATCTTTATTGGGGTGGAGGGGGGTGTGGAGTTGCAAACCACCCATTCCCAACATCCCCCAGGGGAGAAGCCATGACCCCACAAGCTGCAGAGGAGCAAGAAGCACCAGACTGGTACTGATGGGTCTCCCCCCTCCCCACCTTTTAAGAGCATAAAGAGATCCAGCTGTGATGGGACCATCCCATTCAGTTCGCTCCATGCACACACCCCAATACTCCCATGCACACACATCCATGCACGCCCCCCAAGATCCATATGCACACACTCCAACCCCCCCAGCCCACCCCCACTCCTACACTCCACCCCAAACCACCACACCGGCAACATCCCCCTTCCCACTCTCCCATCTTGAACTGATGCTGCTCCATTGTATCACTGCAGTGGTCAGGAAGGAATAACAGGAAACGGAATGTAACATAAAGCAGTTTTAAACACTATCATAATAATAACGTATTGAAAAGAATAGTCTGGGCCCTCCCAGCCCCTGCCACTGCTCCTTCCACTTCTGGCACCAGCCCTTATGCTCTCCTGGGTGCAGGTTCAGCTGGGGGAGTTGTCTCCTCTTCCTCTTCTCCCTTTCCTAAAGTAGTAATACTCTCCTAAAGTAGTAATTCACGCTGCCGAGGAATTGTTGAAGTGGTTTGACCGCCTTGGGTGGCGGCCAATGTTGTATCGCCTCCACCTTGCAAGGGTCCATTTGAATTCTGGTTGCATTAATAATGAAGCTGTGAAAGTCCACAGAGGTAAGCTGGAAGGCGCACTTCTTGAGTTTACAATAAAGTTTATGAGTGCATAGGGATTGAAGAACATGACACACATTTTTGACATGTTGTTCTTGGGTAGGGGAGTATATCAAAATATCGTCCAGGGTGATAACAAAGATGTCCAACAGGTAACGGAAGATATCATTAATAAAAAGTTGGAACGTGGCTGGTGCGTTTACCAGGCCAAAGGGCATCACCAGGTACTCAAAGTGTCCATATCAGGTCCGGAAGGCAGTTTTCAATTCATCTCCTTCCCGGACCTGAACGAGATTGTAGGCTCCCCACAAATCAAGTTTTGCGAAAATGCGAGCACCTTGTAGGCAATTTAATAATTCTGGAATCAGAGGTAAGGGGAGTCAATTCTTGACTGTCACCTTGTTGAGGCCACGGTAATCAATACAAGGACGGAGGCCTCCATCCTTCTTGGGTGCAAAGAAGATGGGGGCCCCTACGGGGGAACATGAGTGGCGGATGAATCCATTGTGCAAGGCTTCATCTAAATAGAGGTGGAGTGCCTTGAACTCCAGTGTGGAGAGTGCATATATGCATCCAAATGGAGGCTCAGTCCCGGTCTGGAGGTCGATTGGGCAATCGTATGGCCCATGCAGTGGCAGGGCTGAGGCGAACTGTTTTCTAAAGACATCGTGGTATTATTGATATTCCGCGGGGAGTTGTGGGGTATTTGTAGCAGGGGTGTCCAGAATCGTCGCTGTTACCTTTGGTACTGGGTGCGGCAGTTGACATGCGTACATACAGTACTCAGATTACAGGGTCAGTTGGCTGTTGATCCACGAGATCTGAGGGTTATGCTTGCACAGCCAAGATAAACCAAGGACCACCAGGAATAACAGGGTACAGCTGACATCAAAGATAAGGGTTTCTTGGTGATTGCGAATAGTACACTGCAGGGGCATCATGTGTGTGGTAATGGGACCGGAGATCAGCGGGTATCCTTCTATGGTATGGACCGGTTCTGGCTTTGGTCTTAGTTGGAACTAGATGGGAGCAGACAGGACCAGTGTCCATAAAATTACTCCAAGCTCCAGAGTCTACTAGTGCTCATACCACGAAGGAGCGATGGGGTGTGACTTGTACGGTCAGTAGGACCTGGAGGTGGGTTTGCAATGCAGTGTGGATACTAGGAATTGACTTCAGGGCCAGGGCGGCCCCTGCCTGCCCCAGCCGATGGAGTTTCCCCCCTCCCGGCACTGTGTTGTTAAGGATGGGCAGGCCTGTATAAAGTGGGACGTGTCACTGCAGTAGTAACACGCTCGAGACCTCAGTCGCCTGTCCCTCTCTTCCCTCGTTAGTGGCCCGCGAGCAGCCACTAGCTGCATGAGTTCTGGCTCTCCTCTCTTGACGGCTTTGCACCAGAAGGGTTTGTCATCAGGACTCGTGGGACATAGGGGCGAACGTCTTGTTGCCGCTCTCTGCGTCGCTCTGCTAGACGATCATCAATCTGAAGAGTGAGCATTGCCAACTTCTCCCAGGTCTCTGGTAGTGCGGTAAGGGCCAACTGATCTTTTAAGTCATCACTGAGTCCACTCCGAAACAGGACCTTAAGGACGTCTTCTGCCCATTGCAGTTCCAGGGCCAGCTGTTGAAAGTGGGTTATGTATTCGAAGAGACTTCCTTTTTGTTGTTTAAGGGACATAATCTGAGTCTCTGCATCTTGTATCCGGTGCGGGTGGTTGAAAAAAAAAAATCTTTCACAAAATCAGGATATTTGGTGAGCAAGGGGCTTTTACTTTTCAACAATGTGGTGGCCCAATCCAAGGCTATGCCGCCCAAGTTGCCAATAATGAAAGCCACTTTGAGGTTATCAGTGGAGTAGGTAGTGGGATGCACTGTAAACATTAGCTCGCACAGTGCCAGAAAACCCTGAAAAGCCTTACGATCTCCCTGGAACCTTTCTATTTTGGGCCCCTTGGGTTCTCGGGGGGTGGCAGCCCGGGCCCCCTGGGGTTCTGGGTGCACCTGTACCACTGCATTGGGTACAGGTGCCGCGGCAGAGGCTGCCCCCCTGGGGGCAGCCAGTATGGCTGCTTCGAGTCCTGCTTGCTTGGCTTTCACATCCCTTATTTCCATAGTCAGAGATTGAACAGCATGTACTAGTTCCCCAATCTCTTTTGCCACATCTATGGTTCCCAAATCCTCCCTTCAGGGATGGAAATACTATCGTGCCGGTGATACTCTCATGGGGATGGGGGGAACACAGACAACAAGGGGATCCCACAAGCGTACCAGGGGGAACAACACCAAGATCACCCCCTCCCGGGGGTTGGGCACTCTGCACACTGCTCCGAACTCTCATCTGGGTGAAACAATGCCCGTCAGGATAGTATGGCGGCCCTTAAATCTCCAAGAGATTAGACCTTTATCATCATTGGGCACCGAGCAATCTGTGCAGGAGTGCTCCTTCTCACCCACTACTCACTCGCACTCTTCCCCAAGGGGGCGGGAAAGGTTGTGCGGATTGTGAAGGTAAACAGGGTGAGGGACCCGGGTTCACAAGGGCAGGCAGAGGCACTTGCACAGGCAGGAAAAGGAATGAGGGCTCCCACGAAGGTGGGGGGCACTCATGCGCCAATCACTCATGCTCACTCGCTCTCTCACACACTCAGGGGCTAAGTATAATGGTATGGGATACACTCACATGCTCCACACAAACAATCACGGTAACACTCTTAAGCACACACACAAGGGATAGAGCAGAACAGACAAGACAAGGTAGGACAGGGTATCTCTGGAATCAAGCACACTGTACTCAGCTTCTCTCTCAGGGGGCCAGTCTGAGCAGATCACAGGCACTGTGTGCTTCACAGTGCCAGTATTTAAGGAGGAGTTGCATCCCCTGTGCGTGCCTGGAGTCGCAACGAGCGGCGCAACGGCGTTGGCCCCACCCCCATATGTTGTACTGCAACGGGGCCTGTTCTTCCTTCTGCGTCCTGCCATGGTGTTGCCTTGGCAACTTCTGGGTCCTGCGGATTACTGACAGGGGGCATGGACGGCCCTGTGGTGGAGGAAGAAGGCGGGGGCTGGGCCCTCCGGCGAGCCCAGAGCGGGCGGCCTCGGAGCTCCCGGGTGCGGAGAGAGGGGGTGACTCTGATAGCAGTCCAGGATAGCCACCTACCTGCCCTGGGAAGGAAGCGGGCCATCATTTGGTGGTGGGAGAAAAAATGTGTAGTTGTGTCCCCGGCCACAGCAGGCAATATCACATCTGTTTTTACCCACAGTATATGCGTACTGTATCGTTGTGTGTCAAGCCCTCTAACCTTCCCAGATTATGATCAGCAGTGGCCACTGATGTTTTGATGTGTCACAGAAAATAGATCACCGCAGGTGAGGTAAAATTTGAGTATGCGGAGGTACAAATGAGAAAAGCTCACCAAGTTCTTTTGTAAAATACCCTTTTTGCAGGCAAAGTAGCAACCTAAACAGTAAAGTGAAATGTCTTACTCCCTAAAAATGTAAGCTGTCTACTGTTGACTCAGAAAAAATATATCTAATACCCTACAACTTTTGCCAGAGAGAAACAGGTACACTGCATGCCACCCCTAATTTGCATAAATTTGCATGAAAACTTGTAATACCCCACTAACTTTCGGGCTGATCTGGAAAAACGGAAGTCTGTGTCAGAGGCTCTGTGTGCATATAGATTAAAACTCAGCCTATTAAAAAAGTAGGGGTGGGAATTCAGATTTGGATTTAATCTGTAACTGTTTATAATGGATAGTTAAGAATTAATCTGCACCGAATTGCAACAGAAGGCAACACACCCCATTGCAGTTTGGTTTAAATAAAAAAGCCAACCTGCCAGACTGTTCTGCGTGTATACGCCCTTTTACAAAATGGTGGTGGCAGTGTTGCTGCCATTTTGGAAAAGGGCAACCACTGTAGCAGTTCTGTTTAAATAAAAGAATAACTGTGCATGTGCAAAATGGCTACTGGGCTGTTCTGCATATGTGCACATTTTTAAAAAATGACAGTGCCAGTGTTGCCACCATTTTGGAAAAGGGCAGTCAGTCTGCACATATGCAGTGGCCATTTTACACAAGCACAGACTGACTGCCCTTTTCCAAAATGGTGGCAATGCTACCGCCACCATTTTTAAAAAGGGTGTGCATACACAGTGGCCATTTTGCTCATGTGCAATGGTTTTTAATTTTTTTAAATTATTTTCTATTATATTGATTTAAATATGGATCTGTAATCTGAATCTGTATGTAAATCTGGAAATTACAGAACCGGTACCATAAACAGAACAGAACAGCAATTTCCTCCATTAGACCTCCCCTATTAAAAAGTCCAATTTGCCTTTGGTTCTGAACTTTTAGATTTAAAGACATAGAGGATCACAGATGAAAACAGTGGCAGTCCCTTTCAGTATGTTAAAGAATCATTTCTCACAAACACCCCCCCACCCCTCCTAGCCTGTTTAGTTTTCATCTTGATCACAGGTACACAGATCCCTCCTCCCTGGGCATTGCCTTCTTTGTTCTTTGATAGCAGTGCTTACACCAAGCTTGTTAAAGCGAGAAAATGTGTCCCACCCCTACCCCCTCAGCAATGAATAAACAAATAGCAGCAGTCAGGGCAGTGAGTCAGCTAGCTCTTTGTCTTTCTGGATGAATGAGGTTCTAACAGCTTCCTTTGTCTGCTGAACCTGGTACAATCCTTACACTGCTGGGAAGGCTGTACAAGATAATGAAACCCATTACAGTAAAGATCAACAAGCTACTGCTGGAGAGTATGATATCTCAAAGCGTATTTATTAAAATTTCAGTGAATCTGCTGTTAGGTTTTAATGCTGCAAAAGAACTACAGAGCTGGAAAGATCTGATTGGGGGATCCCAATGTTGGAATCATGTCTTCTCGGAGTCCGGACTTCCCCTGTGGAGTCCTACATGGTTCCATTTTGCATCTACTCTTGTTCAATGTGTATATGAGGCCGCTGGGCAAGGTCAGTCGGAGGCTTTGGGTGAAGTGCCAACACACAGTATGCTGATGACACCCAGCTATACCTCTCTTTTTCATCCAACCCAGGCCAGCAGTCTTGGTGCTTACCCATTACCTGGCTGCTGTTGGGGATTGGATAAGTGTAAGCCGACTGAAGCTGAATCCAGACAAGACTGAGGTGATTATGGTTGACAGGTCTTATGGCCTGGAGGGAATTTGGACTCTTTTTATTGATGGAGTCTGGCCTCCTCTGGTTGATCTGGTTTGCAACCTTGGAGTGCTTCTTGACTCTCTGCTGTGCCTGGATTGTCAGGTTGTGGTGGTGGCCAGGAGTGCTTTTCACCAACTCCATCTGATGAGGAGACCATCATCCATGCTTTCATCACCTTGAAGCTAGATTTCTGCAACGTGCTCTACATGGGGTTGCCCTTGATGACTATTCAGAAGTTGCAGCTGGTGCAAAAGAGGCATCTCACCTCCTGTCGGGGATGGGGCGCCCTGAGCACATTACAGTGGTGCTCCGTAGTCTGCAATGGCTTCCTATAGCTTTATGGGCACAATTCAAGTTGCTGGTTTCCACCTTTAAAGTCCTAAATGGCCTGGACCCCACATAACTGAGAGCCCACCTGTCCTTCCATGCCCCACTGAGACCCCTGTGATTGGCCAGTAGTGCCCCACTGTGGGTACTGTCAGTTCGTCATGTACGACAAGGGCTCGCAGGGGGGCATTCCAAGTTGCTGTCCTGATGTGATGGAAACTCCCTTTCCCTGCAGGTTTGGTTGAGCCTGAGCATCTTCTGGAGGCGATATAAGACTTTTCTCCTTGTTAAGACATTTGGCAGGTAGGGATAGAGGATGAGGGGTTTGTTGGATTGGATGGGGTATGGTTGTGAGGGGGGTTGGTGTAGGACATGCGGAGGTAGTATTGGGCAGTCTTGTGGAAGGATGTGGGATGGGATTGGAGGTTTAGGGGGACTGTATTCTGTTTTTACGTTTTTTTAATGTTTTCATGTTAGCTGCCCTGAGACTTAGGGAACGGCAATAAAAATTTGACTAAATGAATAAATAAAATAAATACAATTCTCTACTTCAGAGGCTCCCAAACTGTATGTTGGGACAAGTGTCAGGACCCTGCTTTGAAGCTGCATCCTTAGAGGTTCTAGGGTACGGGTCAGTTTCCTGTGCCACTGCATCACCATTGCCCCTAGTACTGTCACTTCCCACCCACCCCGCCTTGCCCTAACCATGCCCCAACTCCTTTCTGGCCCCAGCCTCTGCCATGCCTCTAAGTTTCCTGGCTGGTGGCAACAGGAAGTGGGGTTGAGCAACTCTCTCACTCCTGGGTCCTGTTTGTGCTCTTGATCCATGTTCTTGTTCCATGCCCTTGTCTCAAGCTCTCTTGTTCTGTTCTTGTTTTCCCAGCCTTGCTTTTCCTGTTTTGGTTCTCCAATCCAGCTCTGATCCTGATCCTGGAAACCCCACATCCACCCATGTCCCCCATGAATTTGGATATAACACAGTTGTGATTAGAGTTCCCAATGCATTTTATTGTTGTAATTACAAATATTGAGCATTTCTCCATTAAATTATATACTCAAAAAATTCCTCAGTTTAAGAAAGGATTTAAGGTCCTTGCAAATTTAGTCCTGCTCCAAAATGTATGGAAATCGCAAGTTAAGGCCATGGCCTTAATTTGAACACCATGAAAGCAGCAAAGATGATGTACACTATCACATATTGTTCTTCCTTTAAAATGTAGGCTTTATACAGCCATACTTAACCTTGTTCTTTTAGTCCCAGTTCTTTTCCATTTGCAGGTTGGCGGCAACACTGAAGGTGGAAAACAGGAGAGGATCAAGGGGTCGCTTTCATATGGGTTTGGCAGAATGGGACAGCCAAGTACTGGGGGGCTGTATATGAGAGAAGTAAGGTTGATAGATGTTCAATGTGTATGGGAGACAAAACTGGGGGCATGCAAGGATAGGGAGCACTGTGTTTATGTGGAAGGGCTAGTAAAATGTTGACATGATGTGTACAACTACACAAAGAACCAAGCGTCCAAGAACATCAGAAACAATAGATGACTGGTCATCATCTCATGATGAATCAGAAGAGTCATCCACCTATGGGTCAACATTCCAAAGAGAAACCACCACAGAGCATATGTATTTTATGACCGCAAAATGTTTGACAGTGTTAGTTATCATTGCAGTATGCAATGTTGCGTTCTTTAAAATGACACTGAACTTGATCATGTTTGTCCCTAAATTGTGATTCTCCCACTTATTCCCACATTAACAGCTGTATACTCAGGTTTCTCTTAAGCCGCGATACCAGTATTTGGTGCAATACCCTACAAATCTTGATAGACGTCCAATATGTACTGTGTACTGGAAATTGCAAGCATGGAAATTGAAAGTTAAGGCCATGGCCTTAATTTGCGCATGATGAAAGCAGCAAAGATGATGTACACTATCACATATTGTGCTCCCTTACAACTTAGGCTTTATACAGCCACACTTAAACTTGCTCTTTTAGTCCCAGTCCTTTTCCATTTGCAGGTTGGCGGCAACACTGAAGATGGAAAACAGGACAGGATCAAGGGGCCGCTTTCATATGTGTTTGCCAGAATGGGACAGCCAAGTATTGGGGGGCTGTATATGGGAGGAGTAAGGTTGATAGATGTTCAATGTGTATGGGAGACAAAACTGAGGGCAGGCGTGGGAGCACTGTGTTTATGTAGAGGGGCCAGTGAAATGTTGACATGATGCGTACAATTGAACTGCACAAAGAACCAAGCGTCCCAGAACATCAGAAACAATAGATGACTGGTCACCATCGCATGATGAATCAGAAGAGTCATCCACCCATGGGTCAACATTCCAAAGAGAAACCACCACAGAGCATATGTTATGGATGTATTTTACGACTGCAATAGGGATGGGCGAACGCAGTTCGGAAGTTCGGAGTTCGGCCTGAACTCGGCCTGTTCGGATGACCGAACTCGAACCCGAACCCGAACATACCGAACACCGAACGGTGAAATGGCCAAACAGTTCGGTCAGTTCGGATCGCGTTCGGATGAGTTCGGGTGGCAAAAAAAGGTTCACTGGAAGGTCAAGCATGACAGGGAGGTGTCAGTCACTGAGGAGCAGACTTCCAGGCACCAGGGGTGGAGAGGCTTGCAAG
>QEPC01005992.1:449131-467147 GCA_003113815.1 Sphenodon punctatus
CCTCCCCCTCCTCCCCCTCGCCCCTCGCTCTCTCCCTCCTCCTCGCTCCATCCCGCCACGTTGACAAGCCGCTTTTCCCCCTTTAAATCTCCCTCCGGTGCGTGTGTTGACGCCAGTTGCCTGGCAGCGACATTGCTCTCATTGCCCACGCCTAGGGATGATTTCCTTTGATCCCGGGCGGTGGCTGGCGTCCAGACGTTACTTTTGGTTGATCACGGGTGGGGATATCGTTGACCACGCGTCCACGGGAATTGGTTCGGCTATCCCGGGAAGCGTGGGTGAAATTGACCCCGGGTGGGTATTCACCATGGTGAACATCTGGCGGCCGCCGAACAGATGTTCAGGGCGCCTTGGCCCCACCGCGGGGTTCACCGTGGTTCACTGTGGTTCAGCGTGATCTTGTCACGTCTGAAATCACCCTCAGACTTCATACATATCTGTGGGCAGATTCCAGACTATGGTAGTTCCATAGATTTTAACTACCTTTCCCCTTTCTGTTACCCCCTTCTTTCTGCCAGTCTTTCTTTCCCTGAGGTACAGATGCTTTACAGGAAGGACTGATTCCTTTATGGATATAGATTGTTGGCAGCTGTGCAGCAGTGGGATTAGTGCAAATGAGCTCAGCTATAGACCCCATTCATTTCCACCGAGGAATCATCCACTACACCTCAAAAGGCCTGTGTGCAATGTACACGTTACTCTTTTTAGCTGTTTACATCTATACTTGTTGTGTTCCCCTCACTGCATTTAAATGTTAATTACGTAACCTCCTACAACCTTTTCCCCTCCCAAGTGCCTGCCTATTAGTCTGCATTTACTTTATCATTTGATTCTTGTACCCTGCACTAAACAGTCATGGACTAGAGACAGGTCTCTGCCTCTACTCCGATAGACTTACAATCTGGGATGGACAAGGGAGTGGGGAAAATAGGCAGACCCACAGATATATTCATAAAGTCACAGGTGCACATGCTTAGCTTAGTTACAAGGAACAGTGGGGTACCCGAATGAATGGACAGTAGGAGTCTCAGTGAGCAGTCGGTGTGGACAAGGGGCTGGAGAAAACCTGTAGGGATTTGAAGTCAGAAGGGAGGGAACAGAGCAAATGTGTTCAGGGAAGGCATTCCAGGCACAGGGGGCAGCAGAAGGGGCAAAGACAGATCAAGAATCAGGAGAATCTGGTCCAGGTGAGGGTGGTGGCAGAGGAGGAGCAAAGTTCTCAAGAGGGAATGTAGTGGGAAATGAGGACAAAAAGATAGGGAGGAGCAAGGCAATGAAGAGCCTTGAAAGTGAAGACAAGTTTACACTGATGCAAAGGTGATGAGGGAACCAGTGGAGGCAGGAGAGGAGAGGTTGAACGTGATCAAAGTGGCAGGAAAGGTGGATGACCTTGCCAGTGGAATGCTGAACAGAAGTGAGAGGATCAAGGTGAGAGCGGAAAAGGCCCATAAGCAGGAGGTTGCAGTAGTCAAAGGGAGAGATGACTAGAGTTTTGGCAGAGGGAGTAGTAAGGAAACACACACACACACACCTATCTGCCCTGTATTGCTCAATCTATTGTGATGGCTTTTTACATGCCTGAGGAAGGGTCCTGTGTGGCCTAAAAGCTTGCACACTCTAACAAGAAGTTGGCTTTAATAAAAGATATTATCTAAACCATTTTGTCTCCATTGCTTTAGCATTACCTCCTCGTGATGGGACAGCCTTGTGACTGAACCAGGGTACCTTCAAGAAGGAGGCTAGACACAAATGAAGATTTACAAACAAACCAGAAACTACTTTATTTCCCCTTTTTGGGTGATAACAGGTTAAATGATAAACCCAGTCTTACAGCTTTTATGATGACAAGCTATTTAGGTAGTCAGTTCAAGATGTCCACAGAGCCAGTCACTGTGTCCCCTTGAAGCCTTCAAGCCCAGTTGCCTCTACGAATCTCCAAACGAGATTGTTTCTCATGGCTATCTGTCCTCAAGCCACAATCCACACTGGGTATTTTCAGACGTTACGAGATCACACTCAACCACCGTCAATTCCCTGTGGTGGGGAATGGTCCCGTAACGTCTGTTGGGGAACCGGAAGTTCCCCCCAAGATGTTAGCCACGCTCAATCCCCGCCAGGAATCTCATTCACCACGTGATCAGCTGGTCTGGCGGGGCTGGCGCCGATCGCGTGGTGAATGAGATTCCCGATGGGGATGAAGGGGCCCGTCACGTCTGGACGGCGATCATGGCCCGGAATCCCGGTGGGGATTCTGGGTCGTGGTCATTTTGGGCGGGCGCTGCGGCTGCATTGGTCGCGGTGCCCACCCATCTCCCCAGAGGGTGGGTGGTGGGGGAGCGTGGGGGAGGGCGCGGGCATGCGACTGCACGTTGCGCCATGCGGCCCCGCCCCCTGCCCGATTCCCCGCCGGGATCCCCCGGCATGTCTGTTGGCCATACCGGAGTGATTCCGGCGGGGAATCTCAGGGTTGTTTCTGTGACGGGGCGAATGCCGCCCCGTCACGTCTGAAATCACCCACCGTTCTGCGCTGCCCCGCCTATTCCTGCTCTCTCAATTCTATAGCCCTTGGTTGGGCCCCAAAACATGTTTGCATATCAGTTTCTCTCAGCTACTCTGGGAGCATGGTAATCTACTGACCATCTCAGGAGCTGTTATTCAACTGCTCTTCTGCTTCAGAACGCAGGCCCTTTAAATTCCCCCAAGATTCTGTGACAGGTGATGAAGCTGTGGCATGAGTCAGCATCCTACTGACCAACCCAGTTCCCAAGTTCAGGTTTTAAAAAACAAATGATAACTGGGCTCTCTCATTTACACTGTGGCCTAAACCATTCCAAATGTCACACTCCTACTCAGATGTACACATATACACCTCCTATTGACACACAAGGTGGCATTTTTCGTCCCACACAACTGTCTTCAGTTACCACCAAAACTGGAGGCCAATAGACAGGTTACCGGCCTGTAACTGTTGTTCCTTGAGTTTTCAAGTGCATTCCCACCAATGGGTCTGCCTGTCGCATCCTATCTCAGTGGGCTTCTTCAAAGCAGTCTCGAGCTTGGAATCTGCCTCCGCCCTTCCCTGAGTGCAAGCCAGTCTCACACGCCAGTACAAGGGCTGTTCCATCCTCCTCAGTTCCTGAAACCACTATGTACACTCACTGTGGTAATCTATTTTAAGGCTTAATTCCAACTAAAGCAGGGACAGTGAGAGGGATGTGGGACTGCACAGAGTCATCTCAAGAAACAACAGTTACAGGTCAATAACGTGTCTTTCCTCTTCAAGTGGCCATGTGCATTTCCACCAATGTGAGAATAAAAAAAGTACCTCCCAAAAGGAAAGTGGGAAGTGGAATTAACTGAAAGTAGAATTTAGTACTGCTCTTCCAAATTTGGCATCCCTTTTCTCCACCAAATCTAACAGGTATATTATATTATATATTTATTTATTTAGGCATCAGCTCTCTCCATAGTCTTACAATTTACACATTACAATACAATACCATATAAAACAAAATCAGAATAGTAATACAATTTTCATGGTTAAACCATACATCAGCACAGGCACCAGTAAGGATAGAGCAAAACCTATGGGACCGCCACACAAAGAATTCAGAAACACCTCCACCTAGATAACATCAAGGTTCCCCTCAGTTAGATCCAATAATTTTAGCCTTCCGTTTCTGAAATGCCAACCAGACAAAGGTTGCAAGGGCCACAATCTCCTCTCTTTTGGGGTGGGCAAGGAGACCCCTAAATCCTTGGCCTGGCTCTATCCACAGTTCGTAGGTAGAAAACGATTGGAGCCAAACTACTCTTAAGATCAGTATAATAGGGGCAACTCAGCAAGAGATGTTCCACCATTTCGACCCCTCCTTGGGGGCAGGTGCACACCCATCTGGAGTAAGGGATCCTCTTATATCTCCCTTCCAATACTGCAGTCTGGACCAACTGAAACTGGAGAAGCGTATAAGTTCTCCGGAGGCTACGACTCATCAGCTCGTCCAGGTAAGTTTCTATCCCCCAAACAGATTTAACTAGCCCCAACCAGGGGGCAACCTTCCAACCCTTTACAGCTGTCAGATCCTCTTGCTGGTTGATATTTTCCAGCCTAGTCTGGATTTCTTTTTTCATTCCCACTAGGGATCTCCCAGAAAAGTAGGAAAATGAAAAACCCTGGCTCTGTAATAGATGGTCCAAATATCTGAGCCATGGGTAACCTCTGATGCCCACATATGAAAGTTCCTCCCACAGACAGATACGGTAAAGAGTCCTCATGTAAGGAGAGTAGCCTTATCCAATATCTAATCAGGGCCATTCTACCATGCAATGCCATAGGAAATACTCCCGTCTCCACTCTTAAGACAGAGCCTGGGACATCCTTCCCCACTAAGAGGATCCAGTGAAGGAAAGAATCCTGCACTTTCTTCAAAGGGTTGGTTAATGATCTCCAACCCAAACACTGCTGCTGGCGGGACTCTAGATCTATAAACCTTCAGGAAGATTGAAATAGGAACACCCTGAGAGATTCCAGATGCCCTACCTATCACACCTGCTAGTTGGGCTGCCCTCACTGCCCGCCCCTGAATGTGTCTAGCCCACATGCCTCTGCTTGAAAAGGTTACCCCCAGATATACATAAAATTGGACTACTTCAAGTGGTTGCCTGGAAATTTCCCACTTTACCGGTACTTTACAGGAGCCCAAGGTCATAACCTTGGATTTTGGGGGATTGGGGGATAGTCCNGGAATCTCATTCACCACGTGATCAGCTGGTCTGGCGGGGCTGGCGCCGATCACGTGGTGAATGAGATTCCCGATGGGGATGAAGGGGCCCGTCACGTCTGGACGGCGATCATGGCCCGGAATCCCGGTGGGGATTCTGGGTCGTGGTCATTTTGGGCGGGCGCTGCGGCTGCATTGGTCGCGGTGCCCACCCATCTCCCCAGAGGGTGGGTGGTGGGGGAGCGTGGGGGAGGGCGCGGGCATGCGACTGCACGTTGCGCCATGCGGCCCCGCCCCCTGCCCGATTCCCCGCCGGGATCCCCCGGCATGTCTGTTGGCCATACCGGAGTGATTCCGGCGGGGAATCTCAGGGTTGTTTCTGTGACGGGGCGAATGCCGCCCCGTCACGTCTGAAATCACCCACCGTTCTGCGCTGCCCCGCCTATTCCTGCTCTCTCAATTCTATAGCCCTTGGTTGGGCCCCAAAACATGTTTGCATATCAGTTTCTCTCAGCTACTCTGGGAGCATGGTAATCTACTGACCATCTCAGGAGCTGTTATTCAACTGCTCTTCTGCTTCAGAACGCAGGCCCTTTAAATTCCCCCAAGATTCTGTGACAGGTGATGAATCTGTGGCATGAGTCAGCATCCTACTGACCAACCCAGTTCCCAAGTTCAGGTTTTAAAAAACAAATGATAACTGGGCTCTCTCATTTACACTGTGGCCTAAACCATTCCAAATGTCACACTCCTACTCAGATGTACACATATACACCTCCTATTGACACACAAGGTGGCATTTTTCGTCCCACACAACTGTCTTCAGTTACCACCAAAACTGGAGGCCAATAGACAGGTTACCGGCCTGTAACTGTTGTTCCTTGAGTTTTCAAGTGCATTCCCACCAATGGGTCTGCCTGTCGCATCCTATCTCAGTGGGCTTCTTCAAAGCAGTCTCGAGCTTGGAATCTGCCTCCGCCCTTCCCTGAGTGCAAGCCAGTCTCACACGCCAGTACAAGGGCTGTTCCATCCTCCTCAGTTCCTGAAACCACTATGTACACTCACTGTGGTAATCTATTTTAAGGCTTAATTCCAACTAAAGCAGGGACAGTGAGAGGGACGTGGGACTGCACAGAGTCATCTCAAGAAACAACAGTTACAGGTCAATAACGTGTCTTTCCTCTTCAAGTGGCCATGTGCATTTCCACCAATGTGAGAATAAAAAAAGTACCTCCCAAAAGGAAAGTGGGAAGTGGAATTAACTGAAAGTAGAATTTAGTACTGCTCTTCCAAATTTGGCATCCCTTTTCTCCACCAAATCTAACAGGTATATTATATTATATATTTATTTATTTAGGCATCAGCTCTCTCCATAGTCTTACAATTTACACATTACAATACAATACCATATAAAACAAAATCAGAATAGTAATACAATTTTCATGGTTAAACCATACATCAGCACAGGCACCAGTAAGGATAGAGCAAAACCTATGGGACCGCCACACAAAGAATTCAGAAACACCTCCACCTAGATAACATCAAGGTTCCCCTCAGTTAGATCCAATAATTTTAGCCTTCCGTTTCTGAAATGCCAACCAGACAAAGGTTGCAAGGGCCACAATCTCCTCTCTTTTGGGGTGGGCAAGGAGACCCCTAAATCCTTGGCCTGGCTCTATCCACAGTTCGTAGGTAGAAAACGATTGGAGCCAAACTACTCTTAAGATCAGTATAATAGGGGCAACTCAGCAAGAGATGTTCCACCATTTCGACCCCTCCTTGGGGGCAGGTGCACACCCATCTGGAGTAAGGGATCCTCTTATATCTCCCTTCCAATACTGCAGTCTGGACCAACTGAAACTGGAGAAGCGTATAAGTTCTCCGGAGGCTACGACTCATCAGCTCGTCCAGGTAAGTTTCTATCCCCCAAACAGATTTAACTAGCCCCAACCAGGGGGCAACCTTCCAACCCTTTACAGCTGTCAGATCCTCTTGCTGGTTGATATTTTCCAGCCTAGTCTGGATTTCTTTTTTCATTCCCACTAGGGATCTCCCAGAAAAGTAGGAAAATGAAAAACCCTGGCTCTGTAATAGATGGTCCAAATATCTGAGCCATGGGTAACCTCTGATGCCCACATATGAAAGTTCCTCCCACAGACAGATACGGTAAAGAGTCCTCATGTAAGGAGAGTAGCCTTATCCAATATCTAATCAGGGCCATTCTACCATGCAATGCCATAGGAAATACTCCCGTCTCCACTCTTAAGACAGAGCCTGGGACATCCTTCCCCACTAAGAGGATCCAGTGAAGGAAAGAATCCTGCACTTTCTTCAAAGGGTTGGTTAATGATCTCCAACCCAAACACTGCTGCTGGCGGGACTCTAGATCTATAAACCTTCAGGAAGATTGAAATAGGAACACCCTGAGAGATTCCAGATGCCCTACCTATCACACCTGCTAGTTGGGCTGCCCTCACTGCCCGCCCCTGAATGTGTCTAGCCCACATGCCTCTGCTTGAAAAGGTTAACCCCAGATATACATAAAATTGGACTACTTCAAGTGGTTGCCTGGAAATTTCCCACTTTACCGGTACTTTACAGGAGCCCAAGGTCATAACCTTGGATTTTGGGGGATTGGGGGATAGTCCATTTAAGGTACAGTACTCATCTAACCCTAGAAGCAAGCGCTTCAAGCCCTTTGCTGTTTGGGAGATGAGCACCAGATGATCAGCGAACTGTAATATGCTCAGTTGGTACGAGCCAAGTTTAGGGGGGTGCGTATCATCCACCAACAGATGTTTCACCAAATCTGCCAAATAAAGATTAAATAGCAGTGGGGCCAGGACGCACGCCTGCCTAATCCCTCTTAGTATGTCAATTTCTTTACTTAACTGGTTGTCTGGACCTATTTTTACTCTTGCTTTATTATTAGAGTAAAGCTGTATTATTAATGCCAGAAGCTTGCTGTCAATCCCCAAGGCAGAAAGCTTCCTCCAAAGGCGTGCCCGAGGAATAGAATCAAAAGCCTTGGTTAGGTCAGCAAAGGCCAGAAATAGTTTCCCTTTCCTGATTCTCTGATATTTATGAATAATGTGCTGGAGAATGAAACAGCAATCTATCGTTGACTTGCCTTTGCCAAAGCCGAATTGCTCTTGGGGGATAATAGAGTTCTCCTCTGCCCACTGCTCTAGGTGTTAGAGCAGGCATCTCACAAATAATTTACCTACTACCGACAGTAGGCTTATAGGCTGATAGCAAGCTGGATCTGTTCCAGAGCCTTTCTTAAAAATTGGAACAACCCAACTCTGCTGCCATGAAAGGGGGATCCTATTATAGATGCTTATACTACTAAACAGTTTACTTAGCATAGATGCCCACCACTGGGGCGCCGCCTGCAGCATCTCTGCCGTGATATTATCAGGTCCAGGGGCTTTATTAGTTCTTAAAGACAGGATCAATTCCACAATTGAGTCCTTAGAAAACTCTATCTTCATGCCCTGGGGATCCAATACCATCTCATCCTCCCCCTGGATGGACTTGCCATCCAGCTCTTGTGGATTCGAATACAATTGACCCAAAAAGACCTCCCAGGTAGCTCCAGTTACCCTAACAGTACTGGCACTCTTCCAGGGATTCATTATTTAGTTCAAGATATGCCAAAATTGATATGCATCCCCTAGCCTCTGGGCCACAATCAGACGAGCTCAGAGATCATTGTAGTAACTGGCTCTTTTACTTTTCAATAGTGCTGCATAAGCTGCTTTATTCTTCTGAAACCTTTCCCGATGTTCTGGGCTAGGGGTCCTAATCCACCTCCTCTTGGAGGTAGTGAGCTGGGATTTTAGGGATCTGCAGTCAAGGTCAAACCAGGTGTGTTTCCCCCGGTAATGTTGATTAGTTCTCTTGACCACAAATACCTCCTGCAAACTACCAATGATTCCCTCATAACTCTGCAAGATAATTGAAATGTCCTGCATAAGTAAAATTCGGGAAATCAAACTTTGAAACTTTGCGGAAGTACACAGACCCTGAATTTGGATAAAAAGAGCCACGTGAGAGGTCCTCCTAACCTTCCCAGCTACATCCTCAAAGGCCTGGGTTGCCTCAACCAATTGATCCCAACCCCGGGTTGAGATCTCTACACTTAGAGCCAAGTGGTCGCTTTCTGGCCTTATTAATAATGAAAAATTCCTAAACTTGTCGATGGCTTCTTGGTCTGTCAAAATTAGATCTAAGACACTCCTCCCCTGGGGCCCTATGAACATACTACCCTTCACAGGGTCTTGGAGCAGATCTTCCCCAACTATTCCAAGGCTAGTATTAGAAAGAAGGTACTCCAAGCGATGGCCCACACCATTAAATCCCTCCAAGGGCTGCGAAAAATCCCCAAACCTCTCCTCCTGGGTTATCATTATTGTCTTGGCAGCAAATGAGCATTCAAATCACCAACCAGCACTAGAGTTGCTAGAGGGTACTGGTCTTGGGCCCCAAGAATGGCCTCCTCAAGTCTATTCCAAATATCCTGCTGATAATATAGTGAGGATGGGGGTGGTATATAGATGTTAAATAGCATAATCCACTCTGTCTGACTTGCGCCTAACTTAAGGAGAACCTGTTGAACCTCTGGCCTTCCAGACTGTAGAAGAGTAAAACAATCATCAATTGCATTCCCAATAAGCAATGCCAACCCACCTGAAGGGCGGCCCTTACGGCCCTTAGACCCCTTCTTCTGTGCATTGTGGGAAGCCAAAGTAAATCCCTCCAATTACCAGGTGGTGTCCTTCAGGAGCCATGTTTCCTGCAAACACACCACATCAAAACCCATCAAGAACTCTCCCCAATCAGGATCAGCCATCTTAGACTTCAAGCCTGTAATATTCCAGGAGAGAAGCCTAAGGGTACCTCTAGATGGACCCCAACATTTATCCTTCCTTGATTGCTCAGACCCCAGTTCACCAATATCAGGAGGAGACTCTCCAGACCGGTCTCCCCTATCAGTTGGTCACAAGATACTAGGGGCAGGGGAAATAAGGGAGACCTCTGCTTCAACCACTACCACTGCTTCAACCTATACCCATGGGGGCCACTGTTAAGCCCAAACTGCTCCGGGTCACAGTGTCCCCCGGGGGTGTGTGTCCCCTGCTCCATAGCATCCAAAAATCTTACCGCTGTGAGATAATCCGTGTTGGGTTGGACCCTAGATATGGTACCATTGGGATCCAGGGAAGGTGCCACATAATCCAATACCGTACCCTGGATACTATCCCTTATCTGATCCACCCTTGACAGAAGCCTATCCTGGTCCAGCACTGGTAGGCTCTGTATCAGGGCACCAATATCCCCCGAATCTCCAGATCCCGCATCACCTACCAAAAAGGACCCCAGCTTCTGGGCTGTCGATGAAATTAACGATCCCTTGATCTTAACCAAATCGCCCCCCCCCCCCAATTTCTGAGACATTCTGGTCAGGCCTCTTGGCTATGGCCCCCAATCCTTTAGCTGGATCCAACCCTTCTTTATCATCCTTGGGCTGGGGGACCCCCACCTCAAGGTCCATCAGCTCAGCCTGGCCCACAGGCACCCTGAGGTCCATCAACTGCAAATTGCTCTCTGGTGGATTATATGACCCCAGCCCCGCCTGTCGACCTAGGGTATCCATTTCCCTAATTTTCTTTGGCCCCTTTTTCAAAACAGCTCCTACCCTATTCCTTCTAGCATCTCATTGTAGTTTCTCAACCTGGTAGGGGCCCAAGTGGGAATTCTTAGGGGGAAGACGGGGGCTATTACTAATCCCACGATCTCCTGACGCCCCCTGTAGATAGGGTGCCGTCCAATAGCGGAGCACCCTATCTATCGAGATGCCCCTACTCAGAAGCATTTTCCTAGCTTTGAAAATGCGCTTAACCCAACATGCTTGTGTGAATCTCAACTGGAGCCTGGCCACCCGATCGCGGGGAGGAAGGTGACTAATAGCCTCTATATCAGTTCCTGAAAGCGTCCTTCCCAAAGGGTAGCTATTATAGCTTCCTGACATCCCCAGCTATAAATAGTCCCATCATAATCCGGCCCCACAAACAGGTACACCTCTTCTATCTGTACCCCCCAAAATCGCCTAGGCTGGGGTTGCCAGAATGCCCTTCCCCTTCCCCACCCCACAGCAGCTGGGGTCTGGCAAGGATATCTAGAGTCTTTGATACTAGCCCCAAGCTCGTCCAACTTTGCCAGGATCTCCTGCAGATGGACCTTGACCTTATCTAGGGAGTCATCCAGAATTGATATACTGGAGAAAAGTGACTCCACTGTCCTGGCAATCAAATTAGTCTGGCACACCAGGCGATCTTCCTCAGAACAGTTCCACTTCTTAAACTGAGCCCCCCTTTGGGGGGATTCATGCTTAGTTGTATCAGTAATAGACTTAAATGAGGCATTGGAGTCATTGGCTGGGTCAGCTAGTCCTGATTGAGGGGTGGTAGAACAAAGGTACCTGTACTTGGATCCTGGTCTTTGCGCCTATATTTTAGAGGGAGATCATCATCGGAAGAGAGGAATGACTTTTGGTGACCTCTCTTTTTCTCCATAGTGCCCTTGAATATTCACAACCTTCCAGAGAGTGAGGTAAGGCTCCTGGCCCCTCCTGGCCAACACCTAAGGCACAAGGGCGCGCCCTTGCACGTGCGGCCCTTAGGCGCACGGACCACGGCACGTTCCTGTGGCGCCCCACAGGGTGAGGGTTGCTCTTAACTGGGCTGGCCGGCCCTGCACTTCCGGGTTGGGTGTGGGACCGCCTCCCTGCAGCCACGTCACTTCTGCCATCTGGGGATTCTGCTCCGTGACTCCCTAGGTATTCAACAGCTTCCCAGATTCCTTGGCTCAGGTCAGGCTCCGTTCACTATACTTCAAGCCCCAGGGTCTGCTCTCACCTCTCAGTATTAATTTTAAAAAGACATGCCAATGCCCAATGGAAATCAGCTTCTGAATAATGAACAGCTGATGGCTTTCTTCTTTCTCCTTCTGCTACTACCTCTACCTCCATTCCAATCACACAGACACTGCATCAGTCTAGCAGGTAATGATTCGTGGATGTATGATACGATGGCCAAGTGGCTGCTGTGCAGATCTCCATTAGTGGAATGTATCCAAAGGAAGCTGTGGAGGTAGAAAGTGATCTAGTAGAATGGGCTCTAACATTCTGCAGGAGAGAAAGACCCACTAATGTATAACAAAAAGATAAGCAAATAACTATAATTTTTGAAATTCTTTGTAAAGAAATCTCTCTCTTATGTGACCCCTGAACTGAAATACATTATCATAGTTTCTAAATTCCTGCATCCTGCAGACGTAAAAAGCTAATGCTCTTTTAACATCTAGTTTGTGTAAAGTAGATTCCATAGGCCCTGAGTGTGGCCTAGGGAATAAATACAGGCAGGTAAAGTTCTTGACACAAATGGAATCTATTTTCGGTAGAAAAGATGGGTCCGGTCTTAAAACCACCTTATCCTTGTGAAAACTCAAATAAGGTGGTGACTTCCTTAATGCTGCTAACTCGCCAATTCTTCTAATGAAGTAATTGCTACTAGGAACAATGTTTCTGGAGTAGATATAAAAGTGGATAAGTTGCCATAGATTAGAATAGTGGCTGCATTAATCTGCTCAAAACTAAAGTCAGGTACCAAGATGGCATAACTGATGGTTGAAGAGGATACGTTAAGTTCAACCCTTTCAAGAAGGATTTGATCAAATGTGAGGAGAAAATAGATTTGCCATCTATGAAATCATGCTTAGCAGCAACTGCAGCAAGATGAACTTTTATGGAAGAATTGGTAAGATAATTGTCTTTCAGATGTAGAAGGTATTGCAGAATTATATGTAGAGGACATGAAAGTGGATCAATATTTTGTTGCGATGTCCACAAAGAAAATCTATGTAATTTATGCCTATAGGTTTGAAGTATGGACTCTTTCCTGGCATTGTCTATTATTCAAACCACCTGGGGAGGTATGTTTTCTACATCCCTCAACCTTGGATCTACCAAGCTGTCAAATCCATAAGTAATGTTCTGCCTAGATCCTTGGAGAGAAGATGCGGTTGGGGGCACAGTGAAATCTTATCTATTATTAGTTTCAGGATGGCGGAAAACCAATGTTGTCTGGGCCAGGCTAGCTATTAAAATTACATGTGCTCTCTCCTGATGGATATTCCATAATACTCTTGTTATGAGAGGGATTGGTGGATATACATAATGGAGACTGAATTTCCACATGAAGGTCCACCCCACCTCTGACACAAAATAGAGGCAACTTTGCATTGAATCTTGAAGCAAGGAAGTCTAATCGTGCTGCTCCCAAGTCCAAAATAAACGAGCGTCTAGGCGGTCGTTCAATGACCATTCATGTTGATCCATTGTCAATCTGCTTAGAGCATCCGCTAGAGTAATGTCAACCATGGCAACCATGGATTTGTTCCAGGTGGTCATCTGCCCGACCCTTGACCTGATCTTTGGTTCCGGCCTTGAAGTGGGGGGGTCCGGTTGTGGGGGAGGTTAGAACTCTGCCCTTGTCATGGATGGACCATTATCTCCTTCAGGCCAGCCTCTCAGCACACCCCCTCCAGAAGGGGAAGGGACCAGTTAGGATGGTCCACCCTTGGAAGCTGATGGAACCTCAGAGGTTCCAGGAGGTCCTGAGGGAGTTAACCTTGGACCTGGACGGTCACTCTGTTGATGAGCTGGTCCAGCGTTGGAACAGCTTGCTGGAGGAGGCCATTGACAGGGTGGCTCCAAGACGTCCTCTACCTCGGTTTCGTCACCACAGGGCCCCTTGGTTTACTGAGGGGCTGTGGGGGATGAAGCAAGTAGGCAGGAGGCTGGAGCGACGCTGGCGTCAGACTCGATCTGACTCCGACGGACTTCTCCATAGGGCCCATTTGCAGTCCTATGTTGAGGCTGTGAGGACAGCGAGAAAGGAGTTTCTTGCTATCCTCATAGCATCTGCAAAGTCATGCCCGGCGGAGCTGTTTCGGGTGGTGCGGGGGCTGGTCAGTCCAGACTCCCTCCTCCTGGATGGAGATGTGTCCAAGGCCCGCTGTGAGGAGTTTGTCACCTACTTCGCAGACAAGATCGCTCAGATTCAGAGCGACTTTGACACTGGATTAGAGGCAGTAGGTAGAGAGTGCGAGGTGGTGGAGGCTCCGTCTGGTCCATTTTTGTGGGGAGAGTTTCAGTAAGTGATGCCGGCTGATGCGGTGGATGTCTTGGGGTCTGTGAGAGCCACTTGTTGTGGACTTGATCCGTGCCCATCCTGGTCAGTGAAAGCCTCCAGGGAGTCGTTGGGGACGGTGCTGGCGAGGGTGGTTAATGCATCCTTGCAGCAGGGGAGGTTGTCGCCCAGCCTCAAGGACACTGTGGTGCTCCCCCTGCTAAAGAAACCATCGTTGGACATGGACACACTCTCCAGCTACCGACCTGTCTCTAACCTTCCCTTTTTAGGGAAGGTTACTGAATGGGCAGTGGCGATCCAGCTCCAGGTGCATCTAGACAGCATTGGTTTCCTGGACCCTTTTCAATCTGGGTTCCGCCCTGGCTATGGCACTGAGACGGCATTGGTGGCCTTGGTCGATGATCTCCGTCGAGAGATGGATGCAGAACGTTCAACATTTCTCGCCCTGCTAGATCTCTCGGCCACCTTTGATACCGTGGACCATGGACTGTTGTTGAGGTGACTGCGTGACCTGGGGGGACTGGATGGGACCATTCTTGAATGGTTCCATTCTTTCCTCTCGGGGAGAAGCCAGCGGATAGTGCTGGGAGCTGAAACATCTTGCCCCTGCACTTTGTCCTGCGGCATTCCGCAGGATTCCATTCTGTCTCCATTATTATTTAATGTTTATATGCAGCTTTTGGGGGAGGTCGTGAGAGGGTTCAGGGTGCGCTGTCACCAATATGCTGATGATACTCAGCTGTGCCTCTCTTTTTCAGCTGACCCAGACCCTGCCATCTTGTTGCTATCCCAGTGTTTGGAGGCCTTGGTGGAATGGATGTGGCAGAGCAGACTGAAGCTCAACCCCGATAAGACGGAGGTGATGGTGGTGGGGAGAGCGAGGGAGGTGTCGGCCCCCCTGATTGGGGGGGCTCGCCCTCCTGTAGTTCAACAGGTCCGGAGTCTGGAGGTGGTGCTGGACGCAGATCTCCGCCTGGAGCAGCAGGTAGAGGGGGTGGCGAAGGCTGTCTTCCGCCAGTTGTATCTGGTGCGGAGGGTGCGTCCGTATGTCTCTGCCCCGGACCTGGCCTCCCTCATCCATGCCTTCGTCACCTTGAGGCTGAACTACTGCTACACGCTCTAGATGGGGCTGCCCTTGTTCCTGGTTCGGCGGCCCACGTCCTTTTGGGGACAGGTCGCCGGGATCACATAACACCTGTGCTCCGTGCTCTGCACTGGCTGCCAATAGCGTGCCAAGCCAGCTTCAAGGTGTTGGTGTTGATTCATAAGGCCCTTTACGGTCTTGGTCCCTCATAACTCAGGAATCACCTCGTCCTCCGCACCCGAGAGTGGCTCCTTCGGTCTGCCGGAGGTGCCTTCTTGGAGGTCCCCCGTGTTAAGTGGTGGGCCACAATGGAGAGGGCTTTCTCGGTGGCCAGACCGCGCCTTTGGAATTCCCTCCCGGAGGAAGCTCGCCTGGCCCCGAGCCTTTTAACATTCCGGCGAGTTTGTAAAACCTGGCTGTTCACCCAGGCCTTTGGGGAGGATGGGAGGGTGGGTTAGTGGGTTTTTATCCTCCTACCCTTCATTATTATTCTTTAGATTTTCTTGTCCTTCCCCTGTTTAATTTGCGAGATTTTTATAACTGTTTTAAATGTTTTTAAAAGCGGTTTTATTTTGAAATTTGTTAGCCGTCCCGAGCTGCTTGCAGGAGGGGCGGGGTATAAATATATTAAATAAATAAATAAATAAATAAAATACCCCTGGAACATGACACACCATTTCCATACCTCTTGTGCAAGTTTGGACAGGTAGGGAGAACTGGTACCTCCTTGCTTGTTCAGGTACCAAATTGTAGATGTGTTGTCTATCTGTACCTGTACTGGATGGCCACAAATCATATGTTTGAACACTATGAAGCCGAACTGAATGGCTTTCAGCTCTAAGAAACTGATGTGGTATTGGGTCTTGGTTGCAGACTGAGGCCTTGACTCTGACAGTCCTGACAACGGATCCCCTAACCTGCATTGGATGCAATCTGTTGTTAAGGATATCTGAGGTTGAGGTAAGTGGAACGGCATGTCCATTATGTGACTGTGCATGGTCCATCACTGCAACGACCTGAGAATCCATCTTAGAACAGTGATGTACCTATGAAGGGGTGTGACATTTGGTATGTAATTTCAGATGACTGGTTGGAATGGTTGAAATCGCAAGCAGGCATGCAGTGTGAACATAGTTGCTGAGGCTAGAAGACCCATGAGATGTAAAAAATATTCAACTCTTTGCCTTCGATGTACTTGAATATCTTTGGTTCCGTACAGCTTTTATATTCTTTTGAAGACAGGAAGGGGATGACATCATGAGCAGCCAATCGTCCAGATATGGGTACATATGTATCCCTTGTTACCCCAGAGCATCCACAGCCACCGACATTGTCTTGGTAAAAATGTGAGGTGCTGTAGAGAGACCAAATGGGAGTACTTTGGATTGAACGTGCATATCAACATTAGTAAACCTTAAAAACTTTTTATAGTTAGGACATATTGGGATATGGAAATAAGCGTCCTTTAAATCAAGAGCTGCAAACCAGTCATTGTGAGTTAACAAAAATTAATTTTAAATTTCTTGATGCATTTATTTAATCACTTGAGAGCCAATATAGGTCTCAACCCCTTATCCTTTTTTCAGTACTAAAAAGTATCTCGAGTAAAATCCCCTGCCCCAATATCTTTGTGGAACCTCTTTGATCACTTCTTTCTTGAACAGAGTTAAGATTTACTCTTATAACTTTATCTTGTGAGAGGGGTCTCTAGCAGGGAATGCTGTGGTAGAAGAGTAGCCTGAATTTTGAGAAATTAGCCACACCTACTACATACATAGATTTCAGTAGTCCTTTAGTCAGCTTTATATAGCCTCAGAGCTCTGAAAAACAATCTAAACAAGGAACCTCCTTTCTTCCCCATAAAGCCCACCTCTAAAAAACCTCCCTTAAAGGGTTTGTCCCACTCTTAGCCAGGTTCCCAAACAAAACTTAAAGTTCTGGCCTTTGTAAAAGGAAAACTCAGACATTGTTTTTGCTTTAATCTAGGCTCCTCTCCAGGTCTGTATGCAGAATTCAGCAGATCCCCTGCTCTAAGTGAGGCAGTATCTGTAATTGCCTGGGAGCTTGGTTTCTTCCAGCCTTCTCCTCCCAGTTCTCTTAGCACCACTCAGGAGCTACTGCTCCTCTCACCTCTCTCGTCCTTCTGAGGGTTTTCAGTCACGTGTAGCCAGTCAGCTGACTTCTTTCTGGCTTGCTGTCTGAATTCCTAAAGGGCTAGAGCCAATAGTACGTGTCACAGTTTAACCTCTTCAGAGTTCTTACTCTCTGTGACAGGGTCCCTAAAGATGCATGGGGCTGGCGGGATTATTGGGTGGTATAGATTTAAATCGAATGGAATATCCTTAGTGTATTGTCTCTAATATCCACTGATCTGTTGTTATACACCTCCAGTAGGGAAGAGGCTAACTTAGAGGATAATATCAATGACAGGTTGTTGGCTCTGTACCGTATTGCTAAACCTGAGAGTTTCTTTGCGATTTCTGAGTATTAATAAGAACATAAGAAGTGCCATACTGGGTCAGACCAATGGTCAATCTAGCCCAGCATCCTGTTTCTGACAGTGGCCAATCACGGTGGCTTGGGAGAAGCACCCAACAGGTCACAATGGGGGATCCATTCCCTGTTGTTTTCCCCTAGCTCCTGTCATGTTCCCTGATCCTGTTTGGCTAATAGCTTCTAATGGACCTATCTTACAGAAACTTGTCCAAACCTTTAAACTCAGCTGTAGTACTGGCCCTTACCACAGCCTCTGGCAGTAGATTCCACAACCCAATTATACGCTGAGTGAAAAAATATTTTCTTTTATTTGTTTTAAACTTGCTACCCATGAGTTTCATGTAGTGTCCCCTAGTTCTAGTACTAGCTGAGAGGGTAAATAACTGCTCCTTGTTTATTAGTTCCACACCACTCATGATTTTATAGACCTCTATCATATCTCCTCTCAGTCGTCTCTTCTCCAAACTGAACAGCCCCAAACTACCAAGCCTCTCCTCATA
>QEPC01005992.1:488857-506426 GCA_003113815.1 Sphenodon punctatus
CTTGATGCTGACTCCCCTGCCAGCTATCTGCCTGTCTCTAACCTTCCCTTTTTAGGGAAGGTTATTGAACAGGTAGTGACTCAGCAGCTCCAGGGGTATCTTGACCGCATCACTTATCTTGATCCTTCTCAGTCTGGCTTTCGTCCAGGACATGGCACTGAGACAGCATTGGTGGCTTTGGTGGATTATCTGCACCGTGAAAAGGATAGGGGTCTATCGACCCTATTGGTCCTGTTAGATCTTTTGGCACCATTTGATACCGTTGACCATGAGATGTTGGTGACGTGCCTGAGGGACAGTGCGGGGGTGCACGAGATCGTTCTTGAATGGTTCCGCTCATTCCTGACCAGGAGAACTCAGCGGGTGGTCCTCGGTGATTGTTTTTCATCTGATGTCCCCTCTCCTGTTCAATGTGTATATGCAGCCACTCGGTGAGGTGATCAGAGGGCTTGGGGTGAGATGTCATCAGTATGCGGATGACACCCAACTGTATCTCTCATTTTCGACTGACCCAGGCCCAGCTGTCTTGGTGCTTACCCTGGCAGCTGTGGGGAACAGGAAGAGGGCAAATCGACTGCAACTGAATACTGACAAGACAGAGATGATGTTAGTGGGTAAGTCATCAGAGGTGACGGCTCCCTCGGTTGAGGGGATCTGTCCTCCACTGACTTCCCAGGTACGGAACCTGGGGGTGCTCCTCGATGCCCAGCTCCGCCTGGATCTCCAGGTGGAGGCTGTGGCGAGGGGTGCCTTCTGCCAATTACATCTGGTGCGGCGGCTTCGGCTGCTGGTTTCAGTTCCTGACCTGGTCACGATCATCCATGCTTTTATTACCTCTCAGTTAAACTACTGTAATGCGCTCTATGTGTGGCTACCTATGGTGATGGCTCGGAGGCTGCAGCTGGTGCAGAATGCGGTGACCCAGCTCTTGGTGGACTGGGCTTCCGGGAGCATATTACACCACTGCTCTGATCTCTGCACTGGCTGCCAACAGTCTTCTGGGCTCCATTCAAAGTGTTGGTTTTGACCTCTAAAGTCTTACATGGCTTGGGCCCTGCCTATTTGTGAGATCGCCTCACGTCCCGGGTTCTGGACTGGCCCCTGCGGTCGTCCGGGGGTGCAATGTTGGAGGTATCTCAGGGGGCCACGCAAAATAGGGCATTCTTGGTGGCTGTACTGCGCCTTTGGAATTCCCTCCCAGTGGGGGCTCATCTGGCCCCAGACCTCCGAGCCTTTTGTAGGAACTCTAAGACCTGGCTGTTCCATCAGGCATTTGGCAAGGGAGAGGGGTAAGGGGTGGAAGGGGGTGGTGGGATTGGTGAGGGTGGTGGTGTTTTTTTTCCCCCTTTGTTTTTATTATTGTTATTATGTTTTAAAGTATTTTGAATTTTATTGATGTTGTTAGCTGCTCCAGGCTGCCTGTGGCAGGAGAGGCGGGGTACAAAATTCTTAAAATAAAAATAAATAAATAAATTCCTTTGAAAGTGCTGAAATCTTAGCCAGGTTGAAACACTTCAGCACTAAAAATATAGTGGGGGAGAAAACTAGGTGAATTTTTTGAAAAACCTTTTGTTTGCTTTCTAATGCTAGTTGTAGTTCTGAGTAAATTAAGCCACTGAGGAGCATATTAAAAAACTGAATGATAAACAATACTGCTTGCAAATAGGCAGAGAGCTCATGCTCATTCACTCATATGTACAGAGGAAGTGGGAGTAAACAATTAGTGCAAGGAATACAAAACGTGGATGAATGTCTAAAGATAATGTAATACAATTATAAAACTTATAACTGCCCTTTATACCCAAAGTGGACTTCCTTGAGTGTCTGGATTTTTACAGGCATACTTTTGGTAACCTTAAAAGTTGCATATTGGTATAAATTTAGGATAAATTTCAGATGCTGTTCTTGAACTTTACAGTACTGAAATAACAGGTTAGCAGATTTCAGTACACTACATAGGAAATTTCCATCATAAATGTGGTATGTCTGATTATATTATTTTTAGATGTATATCTAAAAATTATATTTATTTATTTATTTATTTTATTTAATCACATTCATATGCTGCCCCCTCCTGCTCATGCATCTCGGAACAGCCCACAACATCATAAAAACAGTAATAAAAGCGTTAAAACCATAAAACATTAAAAACCCTAACAAAACCCCCAATCCCCCTAAAACCCAACCTACCCCTCTCCCTTGCCAAAAGCCTGACAGAACAGCCAGGTCTTACAACCCCAGTAGAAGGAGGCCAAGGAAGACGACACTTGGATCCCCTTTGGGAGGGCATTCTACAGCCTAGGGGCGACCACTGAAAAAGCTCGATCATCGGTGGCCACCCAACGTGTCTGGGGTACTTCCAAAACCACCCCCCCCCAACGACGGTAGGGGTTGATCCAAGACCTGAGGGGTGAGGTGGTCTTGTAGATAAATGGGGCCCAGGCCATATAAGGCTTTATAGGTCAATACCAGCACCTTGAAACTGCCCCGGTTGGAGACCCTCTGGGGCTTTCTACTCTTCACATCCCTGAAATAATTCCCCTCTGGCAAATCTCCATCCATAACCTCTTTTCTCATTTGCTCTCCTGTGCCCCGTGTGCCCCGTCCCCCCAGTCTGGCTGCTGGATTACACCCTCCCCATGGAGAAGAAGGCAGAATCCAAAAGAATGAAAGCCTATGCCATGTGTAGCCTCTCCTCCTCTCCCTTCACTGGCTCCCCTTTCCTGAACATATCCTGTTCAAACTCCTGGTTTTCACGTTCAAATCGCTCCACGACCAAGCTCCCCCTTATCTCTCGGACCTAAATAAATAAATAAATAAATAAATTTCCCTACGCACTCCTGCACGCGCTCTCCGGTCTTCCGTTGTACCCACCCTTACTCTCCCTCGTTTCTCCTGCTCACCTAACTGCCTTCGTCCCTTCTCCCTCGCTGCCCCCCATGCCTGGAACTCCCTCCCTGCCAACATCCGCCTTGCCTCCTCCCTCTGCTCCTTCAAATCCCTCCTCAAGACCCACCTTTTCCATGCTGCCTTTCCCAATGCCCGCTAGCCTTTCCCCTTACTCTTACTGTCAGCCCTCCTCTGCTGACTGCTGCTACCAACTTCCTTGTAACCAAGCCAAGTACACGCACCTGAGACTTCGCATCCGCCTGAATGTTTGTTTGTCTTCTCCCATGTCTCTCCCGCTGTCCCCTCTCCTTGTCTCCCCCTCCTTGTCTTTTAGATTGTAAGCCACAGGTAGGGACCGCAGCTGATTATATGTTCTGTACAGCGCCAGGTTGTTACTGGCGCTTTATAAATGTTTAATAATAATAATAATAATAATAATAATGGGAAGGGCATGTTCCTGTGTGTGCCTGGATTTTCACAGGCATATCTTTGGTCACTCCAAAAGTTGCACACCAGCATAAATCTAGAACAAGTTTTCAGGTTTTTTTTTTCTTATGCAAGCTTTTGAGATATCCTGGTGCACACAAACAATATGACAGTGAAGGTTTACATCAACTGCCAGCAGGGCACCAGATTTCAGTCTTTACAGGAGAAGGTGTCCAAACTACTGTGCTAGGAAGAGAAACCCAAGTTTGACCAAGGTGGCTTATGTAGCCAGGGTGCACAATATCAGGCAGAGTGCATGTAACTGAACCCAAGAAAATGGGAATTGTGTCCATAGTGGTCTTCGAACTAATACTTGATGATAATCCCTGATGAGCAACTTGGAAGCCCTGTCATTGATGTTTTTTGCCTTAGCCAGCAACAGGAAGGTGGAGAGGTACCTTGCAAGAAGAATCAGAATAGTAGTGGCAGAAGGGACCTCAAGGCTCATCTAGTCCAACACCCTGCTCCGAGGCAGAATATTCTCTGCCTACAGAGAATGTAGATAAATGCTTGTTGAGACAATCTTTGAAAGCATTCATGGATGGCGATTTCACAGCCTTCCTAGGCAACCTATTCCATTACCCAACAGTTCTTACCATTAGGAAGTTTCCCCAAATATTTAACTTAAATCTACTGTAACTGGGATTTGCAAATTACAATTTATGATATGGTTATGAAGATAATTTCCACAGTGGGTGTTATCACACAAGACAGGGACCCACATTGACCCTTCTTTGCCCTGGATTTACCCATCTGTGTGAAGAATGGCTGCCAGATGTATGCCCTGGTTTGGGCTGGGGCAGGCAGCTTTGCACGGCATCACCCCCAGAAAGGCAGCGCACACTATGAACCGGGGCAATGTGCTGCCCTGGAGCCACCTCCCATCTGATGAGGCGGGCACAGGGTGGGCCATGTTCTCCACTATAGACTCACAGTCGCAGCCGAAAGGTGTAGGAGCGACTTCTTGGTATGGTGGAGGTAGGCAGTGCATGCGAGGACCACAGCTGGGGAAACTTCCAGCCCATCTGCTGCAGTCCTTGCAGAGCTCGTGCAAGGTGGTTGCATGGGGGTGGGTGGGCATGGAGCAGCTCCGGGTTCCGGTGGGCTCCCAAACCATGTGTTAACACCCCATGTATATGTGGAATCTAACTATGTGTGATACCATTATATTATTTGGGAAATATTGATTCCATCGATATAACATACAAATCAAAGCTGGGATGGAAAAGTGATAAAGTGTAAATCAGGGCTGCTCAAAGTACAGTCCACTAGGGCCTTTCCTGCAGGGATGTAGTGGAGGGGGGATTTAAAGGAGCACCGTTATGGGTTTTTTCCTGAAGGCAGAGCACTCACATCATCAGCCAGAGTGCTATTAGCCCTGGAACATAACAAGCTCTAGGACCCCATGGACCCAGGTGTGGGGGTGGAGGTGGACAGTCACCCGGCTAGGGAGGGGGGAGCAGGGAACGACATGTGGCTGGCTGGCTTCACATCCACCCTGCAGCTGGCGTCCTGCCTCCCGCCATGCCACGGCAACCCCTGATGTTGGGCCAAACAGGCGTGAAAACAGATGCACCAGCCTGGTTCATCCAACTCTGGCCCACCTGGGTGACTCCTGGGGCTAGACCACATGCTCAGTTCATCCCAGGCCCATGTTTGCAGTTCAGCCACCAACCCTGATGGATTTTGAACTGGGGCCACATCTGGCGGGCCCAGAACAGATGGGATGGGATTTCAGCACTGGCCCAAATGGACCAGGGCAGGCCAGTGTCACATTAGTTAACACCCACTGTCCCTACAACCTGTCCCAACTTATTTCTTCCCTGGAGATACTGCAGGCTCTGTCCTGGGCAGAGAGAAAGCCAGGAAGACAAGGCCTTGTATGATGCTGCCATCAGCTGGGACAGGCAGGCAGGAGTCATGCTGGAGCGCTAGTTGCCATCCCTCCCGTCCGTCCTCTCTGCTGGGGCAGGGGGGCTCCAGATCTATTCAGCAACAGCAATGTAGAGACTCCCCACCAACAGAGACATTCAGCAATGTAGCCCTCCCCACCAAGACCGACAGCCTGGGGAGGCAGGGATGAGGAGATACCTCCCATACCCCCAGTCCAGGGGGAAAGACTGGAGGTCTGCACTCTCTCTGCCCATGGCTTCCCTCCTCTCCAGGGCCAATTCGGGTGCTTCACTTGCCTTGGGCTGCCTCATCATGCCAGTTCCTTGCCTTGCTGCTGATCCGGGTCCCAGGCTGCTGCCGGGATGGGGAGGAGGGAGCATGCTAAGTCATCCGCTCTGCTGCAGGATTCCTTGCTCCAGGGTCCCTCTTCGCTTGCCTCTTTGCTGCCACCAGCTGCGAGCATAGCTAAACTTTAAGGCTACTATACATACCAGAGAATCTACCATAAGGTCAAAGAGGCCTATAAATGTCTTTGTGTCAGAAATCTTCAGTGTGAACCTCAGTCTTCATATGTATGAAAGAACCAAAAGCATTCCCTTATTCCCAACCCCACCTCAGCTGCAGTTGGGACAGGGGACGGTATGAAAGGGAGAGTTCACTTTGGAGGATGAATGGGGTAGAATACTTTAGGAAATAGTATAGTAGCCTTAAAGCTTAGCTATTGAGTCACACTAATGGTACCCTGTTCACCCTAGACCAGGCCCTCCATCTCTGCTCCTGTTCCCTTACACCTATTTTCCCTATGAACACAGACTGTTCCTTCACTTCTCAGTCACTTCACACACTCTGTTCCAAGGTGACACCTAAAGGTTTAACACAGGGACTTACAAGGGCAGAGCTTATTAGCAACTCTGCAGCAGCCTGAATAAAAGGCCCTGGGTGCAGCAGTGTGGGTCAGTCCACAAAGTCAGCAGAACTCCAAACAGAAGGAAGTATCTTAGTCAAGGTGCAATTCAAACAGACATTTTGGCATCTGGAGGCCAGAATCCTGGAACATATTAAAATGAATGACATGAAATGCCCATTGGAAACAACGGAGGGAACCTGAACGTTAATTGGCAATAATGGAGACAGGTGAATAACAATTTGTTTTAATGGACTGTAAAGCAATAAAATGAAGCTGCATTTTCGATAAGGAGCAGGTGTAAAGAGTTGTGTGTGTAATGACAAAAAAGTGCCAGGGAGAGGGGGTAGAATAACAGGGAGGAGGCTACAGATAATGGATGGAGTGATAGACTGAGTGGAATTGATAAGGAAAGAGGCCACTCACAGTAGAGCTATATTAAAATAAGCCATTCTGATTTTGCAGACTTTTCTGCAAAATTGGAATGGCTTATTGATTTTTTGGTCAGAATTCTGATCAGGCCATTTGGAGCATGTGGAAAATGGCTGTAACCTTATTTTGTTCAGTCTAATTGGACTGAACGAAATGCCTAGTTCCGATTCCATTTGAACTGGGTGGAATTTTGATGTTGAGCCCTAACTCAGAGGTTCTGATTTTTAGCTATACCAGACCCTCCAACTGCCCCGATTTTCCCAGGAATGTCATGGGTATGAATAAAAATTCCCGGGTGAGTCATTGTCCTGGAAAAATCCTGCTTTGCTGAGCCCTCAGCCTAGGGTGGCCATTTGTCAGTGTTGTAACCAAAAAATCAATCATCTCCCTGAGCCCCTGTCCTTAGAAGCAGGCTCAGTGGGGGATGGAGGGTGAAGAACGTCCACCAACCCCTCCGCCCATCTGCAAGGGTGCGCTGGGCCCTACCTGCCATTGCAGCACTGCTCACATGTGACCACCTGGATCAGAAGGTTGCTACCTTATAAACAAGGTTCTTTGAGATGGGTCCGACCATTCTCACAAAACCCAGTTGTCAAAATGTTTGAAGCCATCTCCAAGAACCTTGTTTACAAGGTAGCAACCTTCTGTTCTTTGAAATGGCTCCAACCATTCTCATAACTGGGTGTTGTGAGACTGGTCAGAGTCACTTGGACTTCCAACAGCCAGGACTTCTGGAGGTGGCAGCAGCTGCAGGTACGCAGACAGGGGTACCTGGCCCGGCCGAAGCATGTGTGAGTAACTGAGTGGATGTGTGTTTGAGTGGGTGTGACAGTATGAACGAGAGAGAGAGGTGAGAGTTTGAACTGGGGTGTGTCTCTGTGTGTGTGTCTGAGGGAGAGAGAGTCTGTGTGTGTGTGTGTGTGTGTGTGTGTGAGAGAGAGAGAGAGAGTCTCTCTGTGTGTGTGAGTCTCTGTGTGTAAGAATCTCTGTATGTGTGTGTGAGAGTCTCTGTGTGTGCATGTGTGACTCTGTGTGTGCGTGTGTGTGCCCCCTCCATAGGAGACTACCAAGACCCTGGTGCACAGCACTACTGGGGAGACAGTCAAGGAGGGCCTCCGTGGCAGTCAGGTAAAACAGCGGGAACACCCGGGGGGGGGCGCTAAGGAATACCCCACAGAAGCAACAGGGGTGCAGCAAGACAACATCTCATCCCCATGCATTTCCTCAACAGGAGACCACCTGCTCCACTGGGTGAGCCCCAAGCCACCAAGATGGATGCCCCCCCCATGCAGAACGCAAAAGGGGGAACCCTGGTCCAGGCAGGAGACCCTGGACTTCATACAATTGTGGGGGGCCAAAAAGGTTCAGTAGAACCTGGTGCCCAACTACAAGACCAAACAGGTCTATGAAGCCATTGCCCAGGAGATGCAGCAGTCAGGGTACACTAGGAATGCCACCCAATGCATGCAGCAGGCAAAGGACTTGAGGTCCAGATATTAACATATCAAGGACAATAACCTGAAGTCTGGCCATGCCATGCACACAATGGAGTTCCATAATTTGTTGGATCGGTTCCTCTGCATGGACGGGGACATTGTGGCCTCCCACATCCATGGTACCACCTTTGCATGGGGCAGAAAGAGGGCACTTACAACACCCCCTGCCCCAACCACAGGAGCAGGGGGACCCCTCAGCCCCTGGTGAGGCCATCCAGGATGCAGGAAAGGACAGCCCCATCCTACTGGTGGAGGAGGCATCCCTGGAAACAGAAACCAGACACATCACCCTCTGCGTGCGCCCCTGAAACCCACAGGGTCAGAACCTGTTATGATATGGCATGGGCCTAACAGAGATGCTAATTTCCTTGCTACAATATAACCAAATCAGAAGTGCCTCGTCTGACACAAATGTGCCAGAACAGACATTGAATGGTATTGTAACTCGCTCTTTGTTGAAATGTAACCAAAAGTATACACTGGATTTATAAGTATGTAACACTCTGAATGTAACTTTTGTGTAGGCCATTGTGGCTCTTATTTAAGAGTATGTAGAATATTCAAAATTAGGTAAGACATTATTTAGTACATGTATTAATTCATTGATTTAAAAGAACAGGAAGTGTTAGAAAAGATGGTCAAATTGGTCAGAGGAAGCAATGATGTCTGAGAGAGAGAGCAGAAACTCCGTGTTCACAAAACAAAAAATGAATAGTTTATAACTCACAGGAACATTGGGCACATGGGGAACAGATGGATACCAGGCATGCCTCCCAGGAGACAGAGGAATACAATCCAGGTAAGAGAACCACAATAGGGAAGGGAGGGGGTGGCCAATAACAGCCAGGGCCCCAGCTGGGAAGCACAGTCAAACTGACAGACTGCATCTGATCACACAGCTCAAGGGGACCTGGAGATGCATGAAGAGGAGGTGGTGGCAGCCCTGGAGGAGGACATGGAGGAACTGGAGGCCATCCCGGGGCCTGGCGACCAGGAGACTGATGGTAGGTACACACAGACATGGGTACAGTGGTGGGAGGGTGATGCAAGTGGGACAGGGGCATGGCAGCGCTACCGGCCCCATCTCCATCTAAGGCCTAGCAAGGGTCAGGCTAGGGGACAGTGAGAAGGGGGGCCAGGAACACCACAGGACAAAAGGTGGAGACAGCACAGGGCACCGGGGGGGGGGGACACGGCCGCAAAGGAGGGACAGGGGGATGTGGCCATGATGGGGATGGGAGACAAACACACGCAAGGATCAAGGGAGCAGGGATGGGGCCATCGCCACATGCCTAAGTGGATGTGGGAGCAAAGGGGGAGAATGACAACAGAGCCCAGGCCAGAGAGGGAGAAACTGGGGGAGGAGGAGATATGCCAACTCAGGCCAGGGATCCACAACAGAAGAACAGGGGGTAGGTCCCCATGATAAACACAGGTACCCTTGCTGTTCACAGATGAACAGCCCGGTCCAGCCAGGAGTGCCGCCACCGGGTGTGCAGAGAGGAACCAAGAAATGTGGGTCTGCAACCAGCAGAGGAGGGAGGACCTAGGAAGGGAACTGCTGAAGGAGACCAGGTGTCTGGCAGATGCTCAGAGCCGGGAGCAGGCCCTAAACATGGAGGTACAGCTAGGGGAGGGGGAAAGGGACCAGGCACAAATGGCAGCGATGCTCACCCAGTTCTGCACAGAGCACCTGTGGGACAGGCACCAAGCTGCTGCCCTCCTCCGCGAGCAGCACCTAGACAGGCAGGAGACAGAGAGAGCCCATGTCACGCTGAAGGGAACCACCGCAAGGGCCTTCAGATTGATAGAGGATGCAATGGAGGCCTTGCGGCGCATCCCCCAGCATAACACGGGCGAAGCAGCTCCATGGTAGGAGGGCAAGCAGCACTGGAACGCCACGGCACCCTCCCACAGGTGCAAGTGCCCCCTTCCCCATCTTGTCTGCCAACCCTGGTTTCCCCAACAGCATCTCTACCCCAGCCTAGGCCATATAGGCCCCCTCCCCCTATGGTCCCCCAACACCACCTAGGGCCCCCCTGGCCAGTCCTTCCCACTCCTGGTTCCCCTCCAGCACACTCCATGAACCCCCCTCCAGGGCCCCCAGTCACTCCAGATCATCACTGCACCCCCAGCGACCCAACTGCCAAGGTAGGCCAACCCACATGCGCAGGTAAGCAATGGGAACAAGTGGTTGCCAACTGACACGGGGGCGGCGGACATGGGACACATCACCCACCTGGCAATGAGGAAGGGCTGTAAGGTAGCATGAGAGGTGGTGATGGGCACAGGGAGGCTGGGGACGGAAGCACTAGAATGGGGGCACAGTAAATGGCTAACCGCTACTTGTAATGTTGAATTCCCAATCCACAGGAGCAACTGGCCCCTGCAGTGGAGCGGCTGGGGGAGGAAGGAGAGTCTGGGCTGGGCAGTCAATGGACTCAGCGGGCAGCGGCTGCTAAGGCCCACAGACAGCCATCCCCCCAGTGGTGCCGTAAAGAGGGGATGGGGAAGACCCCAGAAGACATGATTCCAACCCCTGTAAATATTCCCCAAATAAACATCACTAACTGAACATACCTGTATGTCCTGGAGTCTGTACAGGGGGATGCGTGTGACGTGAGGGAGACAGCAGCAAACCACAGTAGTGGCCACTGCCAGGGAAGCACTGCAGGGGCTAACAGCTGCAGGCCGGGCAGGCCCGGCAGTTCACAACTGTGCCCTATCGAACAGGTGCAACCCGGAGGGCATGGCAAAGGGCACGGATCAAGGGGCATGGACTGCTGGCCACAAGAAGGGATGGAGGGGAGGGATGGAACCACACCCTGCAGAGACCCGGTTAGTGCCTTGAACCGGATGGAGAGGCGTAAGGTAAAAGAGATGATGGGTGATGAGGTGGGACATCACATCATCATCAGCCCATTCCCACCAATAGGTGGTGGAAATGGTGAGGGGTGACCAAGCAACCCAGGACTACCACCACCCTGTACACAACAGCCAGCCATCGCCGCCAGGACAGGTCAGGGCGCACAACAGGGTGCCATACCACACAATCACAGTGCTGTTGGAATGGTGTGAGAGAGCACGCACACACCACCATGACCAATTGGGTTCCAGTACAGGGGATAGCACAAAAGAGGTCCAATGGGGTGTCCATAAAACAAGCTAGTAGGGTGCAACAATGGGCAGTCCTGCCATGGCATGGGGGATCTTGGACCTGAAGCAGCACCACACAGACCAATGGACTGGAGGGTGGGGTGGTCCCCACGTCACCAGTCAAACCAGACAGAGGCAGGAGCTAGGGTAGACAGCACAATGTATTGGTGCATGGGGCAGCTGGAAAGGGATGGCCTATAGGCCACGGTCAGTCCCCAACCATTTGGGCAACTATGCACCTGAATAAGTCATTATGGTTCTCCTCTGAGATCTGCCTGAAGGCCCCACCCTGAACATGCTGGTACAGAGGCACAGGGCTCTGTCTCTGTACGGGTGGGTGGGTGTAATTCAAGGCAAGCCCCATCAGTCTCACAGATGTTATGGAGTACACAGGCCGCCAGGATGAGGATGGGGGTGTGCTGCAGGTCGAACTGGCTCTGGTTAAGCAAAAGGCGCCACCTCATCTTGAGCAGGCAGAAGGTCCTCTCCACCACACATCTCGCGGAGGCCAGGCCTTGTTGAAGAGCACCTAAGCGGGGGTGCAGGCAACAGGATAGGTCCTCATCAGCCATGGGGTCAGAGGGTAGGTGGGATCCCCTATGCTATGACAACAGGAGTCATGGTTACACCCTCGATCATCCTGAAGATGTTGGGAGCTATCTCCCCATTGAAGATCCTGGCATAGAAGGGGGAGGAGTGCAGGATCTGATCATCGTGGCTCCTCCCCGTGTGGCCTGTGTACACATTGATGAACAGGCATTTGTGGTCAATGACTGCCTGGAGGTTCACAGAGAACACTTGCTTCCTGTTCAGGTAATCGGTCTTGGCGTTGGGAGGGGGTGAAAGATCGGGAAGTGGGCGCTATCAATAGCACCGATGCAATGGGGGAAGCCCATTGCCTCAAAGCCCCGGATCAATACCTCCGGATCGGAGATGGATGACCTGTTCCAGGAATAAGTCGACTATGAGGTAACTGACATCATGGAGTGCCCTGTTCACAGTCGCTCCCCCCATGCCGAACTGCTTACCCACACTCCGGCAGGAATCAGGGGTTGCTAGGCACCACACTGTCACTGCAATCAGCATACCAGGGGGTAGGAGGCAGAGTATGTTCTCCCACCAGTCACCAGGGCTCCATGACCACGCCCAAGCCATCAATCGCGTGGGTAGGGTCACCCAACGGCCATACACGTTAAGGGGCAACCTGGAGAGGACAAGGCAGATATGGTGCGATGCTGCCATCCCCACCATTGCTTGGCACCTTGTCTTGATCCTCTATGCCCATCGAACCATTGCCATGCGGCGCAGGTTGGCTGCTCTCTGGCAGCGTAGACTATGGGTATACCAGCGGGGGGCTGGGTGCAGGAGGTCGGCCATTTGCTCGAACACCTGCACCAGGAAACTGAACAATGTAGCCAGGATGGCAATCAGGTCATCCCGTACATACGGGGTGCCCACAATGGGCACTGTTCTCCCACCAACGTGATCTCTCCCTGTGAACCCAGCTATATACCCAATGACCGCCCACCAGCCCCAAAGCGAACCCCACTCTGTGCTCAGGTACCCTGAACCAGCTAGTCGCCCTGTGCTGACACCCCTCGCACTCACCCTCTCACCCGCAGGCACCACTCCATGCACTCAACACCGCTCCACCCCACGCCCCACGATCACACACCCTTATGTGCCTCTCACTCCCCACACATCCCCGTCTCATTCACTCAACTCCCTCTATCACTCTCACTGCACTCTCTCCTCTCCACAACCACCACACCACACCCTGGCAGTTGATCTGGCTCCCTTATGTAGATGGGTGCTGGACTGCTGGGCCTCAGCGGTTGGTGCAATACTTTGGGTGCAGTATACACACCTGTCCGGCGTCTCAGAGATGCTACCCCTGTGCACTGGGTGCCCATAATGGTTCTATTGGATCACCTTGCCGGTGCACCCTTACCGGGGCCCCCCTCGCTGTCCGAGCCCCTGCACCATATGGTGGGCATGTGGTATGCATCATGTGTCCCCCATTATCCAGGACAGCTGTTGTCTAGTACGCAGCCATCCCACTGTGCTGTGAACAACTACGGCAGCCCCTTGCTGGTTTCCCATCCCTTCCTCCGCCAGGCCCTGTGCTGCTTCCATGCGCCTTATTGAGCAGGGATGGGTCTGCCCTGTGTGTGGGATTGAGGTTCTCAGACTTGACGAGCCCGGGCACTATCAGCTGGCCAAGGTCACCCTCCAGATAGCTGCCAACTGTGGCCCCATCCAAGCTAAGACACAGCAGATCATCATCCACTTCAGTTGCTCTCCAGCTTGCAGCTCTTGTGCAGGCCATGTCCAGCCATGGAACGGGCCATGACATTGATCATTTGGTAGGGGAGAAGTGGCTAGTGTGTGCCACCATGCTGCTGGGAACCCTGTGGCAAAGCAGTGATGTCCAGCTGTTGGTGAGCAACCCCCATTCTGTGGGTGATGGTTTCAATCTCCTGTCCCATTACATGTGGCTGTTGGGGTACCCCTTTGGGGGTCTGGAGTGCCAGAGGCGTGCCATGGATCTTGGTTTCGCAGTCCTATACTGACCTGACCATGGGCCTCCATCTGCCGTTGTGCTGCCATGGGAACCCTGGGAGCTTGTTGCTGTTCGCCAGGGGGTCGGTTATCAGGAGTTTGGTCTGGCCCTCCAGGCTGGTGAGACGTATGTAGCGAGCTACACCCGTGTCCTCCTTTGTGCCCGTGGAATCGCTTGCCCTTGATCTGCTTGTCAGGCCCGCCTGGGGAGCTTGACTTGCTGCCGCCTCATGTCAGTGGGCCCTTCCTGACGAGCTCACAGTGTTGGAGAGGGCTGCCTTGAGAGCTGTGCTGAGTTGTCTGATGTCGGAGCAGCTGCTGCAACGGGACACCCCTTCTGTCCCGCTTCATGGTGGATGCACATATGCGTACCCGTGGCTTCCAGTGGTGCCTCTTCGCCTGGGATGGTTTTGTTCAGGGGCCCTTGTACCCCGAGCACCTGGCACCTGCACCATGATCCCGATCATTGCTGAAACCTCCATTGTGGTTCCACCCTCCCCTTGAAGAACCTACGCTGTTGCTTCCCCTTGGTCGTGCTGCTGACTTTCGTTCACCTGCGTGAATCATCCACCTCCCGATCTGTGTCCTGCGGTGCAGTCTAAGGGTCTACCTACTGATGCTTTCCTGCCTGGTCTGCCTGCCAACCCCTCGGACTCTGAATTGGTTGTACTGCTCCTTCCGTGCACCGTGGGGTGTCCCTCGTCCCTGGCATCAGCTCTCTCTGGTCAGTGTGGCATCATGCTGGTCCCTGTGCCAATAAACCTTGTCACTGTATAGCTGCCTCTTTTCTCCTGATTTGTCTGTAGGTCTGTTCCCACGGCTACTGTAGGTGCTGGTGCTATCAGTATGGTTTGGTGGGGTCGGGCCTTGAGGGCTCAGATCTACCCCACCACCCCACCTTGTAGCCACTCGGTGTTGTTTTTTGTTGTCTGACATGAGCCTGTTGCTCTAAGAGGTTTGTAACAAACATTTGGTTTGCTTTGTTCCCCTTCCCTTGGTTATACTGCTCTGTGTGGGCCATGTCTGGTTGGTGTGGTTGTCTGGCAGGGCATGGGTGCTGTGCTCTGTGTTCCCCCCCATCCTTCCTCGTGATTGTGCTTTGTATCCGTGGGTCCTCTTTGGCATGGCCCCTTGGTACCCTGTCATCTGGGCCATACCCCTTCCACTGTTTGTATGGGTTTCTGTGTCCCACCCCTTACCTGCCATGGTGTGGGGCTCATCCTGAGCCCTGTGCATCCCAGTCCCATGCTTGTTGGGTTGCTGCGGTGTTGCAGCCGGCTTGTGTTTTTTTGGGAAGCACCTGTTTGCTCTGTGCTCTCCGATCCTGGCTCCTGCTTGAGCTTTGGAGTCTGCCGCCCTCAACCCTGCTGTCCTGTTCCTGGCCTATTGTTCTGGGATTTGGGGGGGTTCTGTGGGCGGTGGTCTGTGCCGAGGGGGTTGGTGTGGTCCCCACCCATTTCGGGGCTCACCTGTTCTTCCTGGTGATTGTGCTTGGTCCCGGCCCCCCTCCATCGGTTGGGGTCCCCTTTCTCCCTCATCCTGCTGGGTTTCCCTGTGTGTTTGTGTGCACTGTGGTGTGTGGGTGTGGTCTGGGTTCTGTGGTGTCCAAGGCGGTCGGCTGTCTGGCCTGTGTCGGGGCATGGCGGGGGCTGCTTCTTTGTATCTCTTTGTATCTCTTGATATTCCAGCTCCCTCCTCTCCCGCCCACTCAGGGTCTGGCAGTGTAGGGGCGGTGCTGTGTGCTGCGGCTTCATTTGTCCTCTCTCAGCCATGTTGTACCATCACTGTCCAGGGCGTGGTTCCCCCTCCGTTCGGTGTACTGGCGGTCAGTGTAATCATCATGGGTGCTTGCTCGATGTGGCCCCAATGGGTGTGTGCCATCCTCTCCCCTTCTTTCCCATGCCACCCCATGGCGGTGTCTTTGTAAACGTCTCCCTGCTCGGTGCCGATGGGTGTTTGGTGGGTGTGCTCACCCACGGATGTCCACCCACCTCCACCCATCAGGCCTGTGGTGGTGTCTGTGTAAAAAAGGCCTGTGTGTGTGTATGTGTGTGAGAGAGTTTGTGTGTGTGTGTGCATGAGAGGGGTGTGTGTGTGTCTATGTATGTGTGAGAAAGATCAGAGTGTGGGTCTGTAAGAGTGTGTTTGTGTGTCAGAGTGAGTGTCTATGTATGTATGTGAGTATGTAAGAAGGATTATGTGTCTATGGGTGTGGGAGAAAGATCAGAGTGTGTGTAAGAGAGTATGTATGTGTCTCTATGTGAGTGTGTGTGTATGTCAAAGTGTGTGTCTGTCTATGTATGTCTATGGGAGAGAAAGTGTGTGTCTGTCTATGTGTGTGAGAGAGATCAGAGTGTGTGTGTAAGACAGTGTGTGTGTGTCTATGTGTGAGAGCGTCTGTGTGTGAGTGAGTGAGAGTTGCTCCCTCTCCCACCCCATGCCCCCCTCCTCCCTCACATGGCTGTCCACTCTTCACACTCTCTCCCTGTGCCCCTGCCTCTCCCCATGAGACTGTCCTGTTGGGTCCCTTCAACAGCACCATAGAATGGACAGTCGACTGAACAGGTGCACAAGCTTCCCCCACTATGGTGAGTTATACAGCAATTTCTATTTTCATTTTAGTAAATTTGAATAAATGAATATAAATGAGCACATGCAAATTTTATGCAAATTGTTGTCATCTAGTCTGGCGACACATCAGTGGCCACCCTACCCCAGCCACGGGGCTGCTGCAGCACTATAAAAGCTGGTAAAAAAGCCTGCGCTGCCGTGAGCAGCTCCCAGATTCAGCATGAACAACCACCAAGTTCAATACTTCCAAGCAGGCTGGCTACTCCACTGCGCAACCGTTGCTGCTGCATGCCAGGAAGCCATCAGAAGTGACTTCCTGGTGGAAGTGATTGCGCGGACTCAGGCACTCAGCAGCCATGGGGAGCGGATGTGTGTTGCTGTTGGTGTGCTGACCAGGCTGCCTCTTCAGCACTAGTTTGGGTGGCCAGCGGTGTGTCTTCATGCGGGCTCTCTCTCTCTGCTGCTCCATCCTTCTGGAAGCTGCTGCTGCTCCCATTCCCTCCCTCCCAGCTCTCACTCACCTCGCTGGGGGCTCGCTGCACCCGGGAGGTGCTACACCGGACCAGACTTGGATGAGCTGGAGGAGAGGGGCTTAGCTAATCTGACTGCTGCTGCGAGCGCTGCTGCTGCTGCTGCTCCTCCTGCTAGTGACGGCCGTGCTGTCACTGCTGTCAGTGTGCTGTCACTGACACTGACTGAGACTGCAGTGCTCTGGTGTCCGTAATGGGAGGGAGAGTCTGGTGCTGCTGCTGGCCCGGGCTGGGGCTGCTGGGTGTCCTCGACAGTACAGACAACACAAGCAGACTCAGCAGAGCGCTGACTGAGTGAGTGCTGAACTGACTGACTTGCTTGCAAGTCATTGCTCCCCAACATTCCTGAACCCTGCTGCTTTGCAAGAGGAGGGAGCTGCTGCCTGCCCCCCCTGTACCTCTACTCCATCAGACAGGGGTGGCTGGTGGCTTTTTAGTTTGGAGGGGCAGTAAAGCCGTCCGGCGAGCCGGCGAGCCAGTGGGCGGAGCCAGGGCAACGGTAGGCGGAGCCAGGGCACAGGTAGGCAGAGCCAGGGCAACGGTAGGCGGAGCCAGGGCACAACCCAGCAGCAAGGAGTTCCCAGGGTGAACATCAGAAGATGGAAGAAAACACAGTAGTCTAAAATGCACTTCAAGCTTAAAATGAATAA
>QEPC01005992.1:514830-531850 GCA_003113815.1 Sphenodon punctatus
ATCCCCTTGTTCCTTTCCTTCCAACCTGTGGGCCCCTACGCACGCCTCCCTCACTGGTCCTCCGCACCCTACCGCCCGTTCCCGGAGTGCGCGAGTGATTGTGGTCGTGGTGGAAGGTGAGGGCCTTGCTTTGCCTACAATCTCGGCGCCCTATGATGATAGGGGCCTAGCTCAGACCTTGTGTCACGGGCAGTGGCCCAACTACTATCCTGACGGGCATTTCTCCACCCCGGGAGTATACCAGCCGTATTCCCAGGCGCAAGGTAGCGTGTGGTGTATGGTGTACGCATGGTCCCTAGGGCCGCCCTCTGACAGGTGCCTATGCGAGTCTGAGCTCTGGCCTTTGCTACTTCAGCTATGAGGCCAGCGCTCGCAATTGCCGGCTCCACGTGGAGGCGTTGGGCCTCCGTCCCTTTCCTGAAGGGCGCGTTCCGGAGATGAGGTGCTCACATGTGGTGTGGTCCCCGGTGGAGACAGTGTCTTCCCTCTCGGTCTGTATCCTGGCCGAGTTCACAAGCTGTCTGAAGGAGGGGGACCCTGCCCTGGCTGTTTCTTTCTTCGGCTGCATTCACAGGACGTGTGGCTACCAGCAGTCGCGTGGGGTGGCGTATTACCACCTGTTGGAACTTCGGCACCTGCCATGGCCCCCTGCTGCTGACTATATCTTATCGGAGCCCACCGGACTGGAGCTGGCAGCGCTGGCTGCTGTGTGGTCCCATGCTGATGTTTAGGTGGGGCTCGCCGGGCTGGATCTGTTTTGAGTCCTACTACCTCGTTGCCTACCACATGGCTACTGCCGGGGCATGCTTCAGTGGCCCCACTACGTGCATCTGGTGGGTCAACCAGTCCCAGCCCCTTTCGTGACCCCCTGCAGCTGACTGTGAGGCCCCCTGTGTCTTCGGTGTCATGGATGACAGTCCCACTGTGTTCTCCCTGCACCCCCCTGCTGGCTCGGGGCACTGGTCACTCTCTCTGTGCCGTTCCAGCCTCGCGGCTGTTCTGGCTGATTCGCTTGCCTCTGTTCCACTCGCCTGTGTCTGCCCCCTTCATGGGCACCCCCTGTCCTTCGCTGCCTGTGGTGTGCCTCTCCATGGCTGGCTCCCCCTTTGGCTGGTTCCTGCTGCCTGTGACCTCTTCCAGCTCTCCCCATGGTGTATTCCTCCCTTGCTCTGCCGCCCACACACCTGTGTCCATGGCCTGCTCCCCCCACCCCTTGGGTGCCTCTGTGACTGTGCGGGACTTGGGGCCACTGGACAGCACCTCCCAGATTCATCCGGGTGTGCGTGTGCATGTGCTGCCCACAGAATCCAGCTCGCCTCCGTCCCAAACCGTGCTTCTGCATCAGCGAGGGGGATCCCTGCCGTCTGGACCTGCCTCGAACTGCTCCGGTGACTTCCCCAGCTTGGCTGCCCTCCCCCCGTGACCCTGCTCCATCCTGTAGGGACCTCTGTGACTTGGGCTTCCTGTGTTGCTGTTGGGTTCTGGGTGCCTTTCACCGTGTCCTGGGCTGTTCTCGGCCCTGTCCCCTTTCCTTCCTTGGCCCGGGCTCCCCCCGGTGTTGTGGTGTTGTGTGTGTTGACCTTCCCGGTGTGGTGTTTTGTATGTTGACCTTCCCGGTGTGCTCCCCACTTCCTTCCTGTCCCGTTCGGGTGTGTTTGCGCCCAGGCATGTGTGTGTGCTTTGTGTTCTGCAGTGTCCTTGGCTTTCCTGTGCCTGTTGTGTGTGCCGCCTCAGCCGCTCTTCTCCTCCTCCCCCTCCCTTCCTGTTTCCCTTGTGTGGGCATTGCCTTTTGGCACTTTTGGCTTTGTTTGCCCTCAGTCGGCCATGTCTGCCTCCCGCCCCACCTTGGTGTCTTCTGGGTGTTCTGACCACGGTCTGGAATTGGCGCAACGTCTGTTGCGCTGTCCCGGGCCATGGTCCTGCTCCCATCACATCTGTTCGGGGCTTTCCTGGACCACAGGAGGGGGTTCATTGGCTCGCCATGGTTGGGAATCCACTGTGGTGACCCGGGAGCGCGTAACGTCTGAAATTACCCGATGATACTATATGGCTGAGATTTATTCATTGCTGCCTGCTCTGAACCGAGGGGAAGGGCAGGATATAGGTTTGAAAAAACCTATAAATAAATGGTAACTAGAGTGTGGGTGTCCTAGAAGTACTCCAGTTTTTTCAAGAGGGCTTAGATAAAGGTTTCCAATGTACCTTTATGTACGTACAAGTTCCATGTATCAGCACTTTCAAATATCATCTGCTGAAAAGTGCAAGCTTCCATCACACCCAAAAGATTCTGAAAGCTACTACACTTTGGAGTCTTCCTAGCCATCATTGGTTTTCTAGTTTGAGGTTTAATGTGATGCTTAAAGCCCTGACTTGCCTGCCATTTGAGTTTATACAGTCAGTTTCTGTTTACAGAGAGTCATTTTCCTGGCTGCAATCACATTGGCTCACAGGGTTTTGGTCCCCAGATTCCAAAGTCTGCATATTTCACAGAGACAAAGTTGTGCTGAGAATTGACCCAGCTTTTGTTTCAAAAGTCAACTCCTCATTCCATTAAGACGAGGAAGTGATTTCCCCCTCATTTTGCCCCAACTTTCAACATTCTAGAAAGGGATAAGGTGGCTGTGCAGAGAGGCCTTAGAATTTATTTGGATGAGCCTGTCTCATTCAGAGTGGATTCTTGCCTGTTTGTGGGATTTGGCTTAGCATGCAGCAAATAATAGGGTTCTGCCATTTTTCAGGAAATCTTTTCTCCAGTACTTTGCCTGTTGTGGAAGCAGGAATTTCTCTCCATTCCTATATTTTTCGCTTTGAATTTCATTTTTGTTTCTGTTTGTTATGCTTGGTAGGTATTTTAGTGTTGACAGCCTTATCCTTGGGTGCATGTGCAGCAGCACGTCCCTACCCTAGGCAGAGGCTGTCAGTCTTTCAGATCCTGTGGGAAGGGACATAATTCACCAGCCAGACTGTTTGCCAAGAGAGAGAGAGAGAGAGAGAGAGAGAGAGAGCAGAAAGGAAATTCACAGGTAGAACAAGATTTCCCTTTTTGCAAGGCTGATGGAAAGGTATGATGCATAATTTTCTTCCCTGAAGTACTGCCAGCCTTTGTAAAGAGTTTTTCTTTGGGACTAAAACCTAACAGAGCACACACTACATTAAGGTTTAGAGTTAATTTTTTTCTTGATAATTTACAAGTTTTCTATTTTTTGACATCCCCATCATGCACTTATTAACTGTACTTTCCCACAAAGTACTTAATAAGCCCACTTTCTATGAGCCCCTTGAATGCAGCACATACTTTACTGATCTGTGCTTTCCAATTCACAGACATGAGCTGTGAATGAATAGGGTAGCTTATATGGAACATTGCTGCTTTGTGCTAGTCATTAATATGACTTGATCCAGCACACTGCTTTTGTGCTAATTTTTTTAAATGAAATCAGACACCCATAATCCATTGGTATCTAATTTAAATTGTTGGCAGATATGTAGCAGACTGTATGTTCTCCTGAAAGTGCTTCATTTGAATTATCCATGGGTAGTTTGAATCCATGGATAATTAAATGCACTATATGCAATTAATTTATAATTGAAATTTTATTAGCAGTACTACTTTCTTCAATTTGTTGAAGTCACCAGCAGATGGCTCCTTAACCCTTCTAATACTGCATTAAGTTAGCAGCAGCATTTAATAAAAGTTAATTCCCTTCAACTGTTTCCCACGGTCTAGTGATTTAATATAGGTTACTTTTTCTGTAACCCAGGTTCCTTGTGTCCACTTACGTTAATAATCAAAGATACATGCAACCATCATCTGGTGATCTGACTTTGATTCTTGTGGGAAATCCATCTAAGTGTGTCTTAGAAGGATATAGTAATCCTGAGTTTGTTATTTACAGCAGAGAAAAATTGAAATTATTTTGGGTTTACTTGAGTTTCTAATGGACTACATTTCTGAACATGTGAGACTAAGGGTATTTTCAGATGTTACGAGATCACGCTCAACCACAGTGAACCACGGTCAATCCCACGGCGGGGCCAAAGCACCCTGAACGTCTGTTCGGTGGTCGCCAGATGTTCACCACAGTCAAAACCCACATGAGGTCAAAATCAACCACGCTTCCGGAGCTCCCCGCTGGACCATCTCCAAAAGTGAGGCCAAAGAGATTCCTGACAGGAACCAACAAAAAGTAACGTCTGGCCAGCAACCACTGTCCAGAATCAAAGGAAATGATTCCCAGCCAGGGACAAAGCACGCAGTGTCGCTGCCAGGCAATGAGCAACAACACAGGCAGCGAAGGGAGATTTAAAGGGCACACAGCAGCAGGGGGACGGGGCGGGATGGAGTGAGGTGGAAGGGAGAGGCGAGTGGAGGACGAGAGAGCAAGGGAGGAGGTGGAGGAGGTGGCAGTAGAGGCGCGGGCGGGGGAGGAGGCGGACGTGCTGCATCTGGAGGCGGTGAAGGGACAGCAGCAGCAGCAGCAGCAGCAGCAGCAGCCAGGACAGGCCAGGACGGCCTTCTGGGTGTTTTGACCACAGCTGGGAATTGGCATCACGGCTGTTGCACTGCCCTGGCCCGTGATCTGCCAGCCCGATTCCCTGCCATGGCCCAGTCCCATCACGTCTGTTCAGGGCTTTTTATGACCACAGGGCGTGGTTGTTCAGTTCACCCCCCCGCCGGGAATCCACTGTGGTGAATCGGGACCACGTAATGTGTGAAATCACCCTATGATTAGGCATCTAAAAGGCATATTTAGTCACCCAAATACTAAGAAAGATCTGCACAGTATATAGAAGGTGATGAAGAGGGAGTCAACAAATGAAAATATCCTTAAAGTTTTTTTGTTGTTTTTGTTTTTAAAAAAATTCAAGTTAAGATTTTGTCCAAACTGAAGGGTTACTGCAAATTCTCAATCCAGCTACTCATACCACTTCATATAGTAAGTTAATGGTGAGATTGTAAGCCCAGACGTTTCCACTGGGAACTGAATCTGGTTAAAACTGAAAGGAACATCTGATCAAAAATGTGACATCGATAATACAAAACACATTAATTTCCTTTTGCAGCTACTTGTTTTATGGGCAATGTTTTGGTTGCTTTTTAAATGTTTTTTAAATATTTCTACTCCAGATATGAAAATATTTATTGTTTCACACATCTAATAGAGGTGTGCACAAAGGAGCGATGTCATTTTTCATTTTTCTTATTTAAACCTGTCGTTTTCATTTTCAAAAATATCAAAATTTGGTTTTTGTTTTTGCTTTCCATTGGATTCAATGGAAAACACATTGTTGGCTGTAGCCTTTTTGTTTTTCATTATATTTGGATGACACACAGGGGGATTGTACCACAAATGGAAGGCATTAAGTATACCAAATTCCAGAAAGATTGGATAAAGGAATCAGATTGTATAAGCAGTTGAATTATGCTATTTTGCAAAAGTCTGCATATATATTCCTGGCTGTAACTTCTTTGTCTCCCATTGAATGTAGATGAAACATGACAAGCTTATACCCCTCCCCATTTGTAATATCTATGCCAACTTTCAGAAGGATTGAATAAAGGGTCCTGGTGGTATATACAATTAACCTATAAATGTATGTCTGACTGTAACATCTTTGTAGTCAAACCAGAGTACATGAAATTTGGCACGGCTGTATCTCACACTTTCAGGATCATCTCTGCTGAATATCAGAAAGATGTGATAAAGGGTTCCAATTTTATATGCCTGCAGAGCATATGTAGAGAATGAGCCTATGCCAGGGATTCTCTCATGTGCCATTGTGGTATAAGATTGGTTTGTGATGCCAATTGGCCAGCAGAAATGTCAACCAAATATCCTCATTCTGTGCTGTGACCATCCCAACATCTCTCCCCCACTTGTTACTGGGAAGTCAGAAGCATCTGTTTAGGAAAGAGCCAATAGAGATTCTCTGATGTCCTTTGTCACAATGCTGCAGGATAATTGGCCAGCCTGCATGTGTAAACTATGCCTCCTGATTTCTGGGATGCTATCCCCAAAGTCCCATTGATGTCCCTTCTATGCCCACCTCAATGTCACCACCGATTGGTCCTGTAAAGCTGAAAGTATGCAGTAACTGGCCAGTGAATGTGTCTGTCAGTCTTTTGGGTTGCTCCCAAAACCTCCCTCCTACAACCTCCCTCCTCCTGCCATGCCAGGTGCCTGTTTCTGACTGGCACTGGATATGCTGCTATTTATCTGAATAATGGTCTTCGAGGAGACAACTTCAATTGCTTATAAAATTGGGTCCCTTTATCAAATTGTCCTGTAATTTGGCAGAGATGACAGGAAAGGTGTGTGATAAATATCTGCCAAATTACTTGTAATCAGGATAGAATATACAAATGGTACAGCCTAATATGTATTTTCAAGTTAATAGCTTATAATGTCCGAACACTTTATCCAATCTTTCTGAAATTTGGCAGGATTGCTACACTAGTGGAAGGACATATGTTTCCCAGGTTTCGTGCAAATTGGATGGAAGATAAAAAAGGTGCAGCCAGGAATGTGTATGGAACTTTTCTTAAAATCACAACATTCAATTGCTTCTATAATCGGTCCCCTTTATGCAAACCTTTCGAGATTCGGTACACATAGTGCCCTCCATTGGGGGTAAAACCTCCCCAAGTTTCATCAGAATTGAATAACAAAAAAAGTACAGTCAGAAATACGTTTTTAAATGTTTTCCCATTATTTCAAAAACAAAATTACGTTTTCCTTTTCATTATTATTATTTGTGGTTTTTATTATCACAGTAACAAAAACAAAAATCACAATTTTTGTTTTCGTTATCATAATAACCCTAGCCTTCTAGCAGGATTTCTTGGGCAAGCTGGATAATGCAATGCAAAAGGACTTGCAACTAGTCAGATTTCAATATTTCTCTGTAAAAGGGCAATACTTTTCAGTATATAAATGTTTAGTTCACTCTATTGTGCTCTAGTACTTTAGGGCTATTTCTTTGACCCTTTTAAGTTTCTGAGATAAGACAATGGTATTACAGAATATACGTTTCAGGGTCATACTGTGTATTATCTTAAATATGATTCACCCACATTTTATGTCGGCTTTTTTGCTTCTAGCTTCAATAACTTCTATAGCTCTACTCTTACTTCACAACTTCCCTAACAACGAGCATAGTTGAATTGTGCAAATAGTTTCAACAGGACTTAAACTAGGTTATGACAGTCACCCCCTTCTGGCCAACTACTATGTGGCCATCATCTCTTCCTTTGTTACAGACTGTCTCTGGTACAGACCATTCTTAAAATGTATGCCATATGAATTGGGGGCCCTCACATGCTTTTTATTTCCTGTAATGTATAACCCCAATATGTTTAAGGAATATCTTTTGGTTTACCAAATACAGGACATTTATTGAAAAACAGAGTGAGATGCAGACTTGAAAAATGCATAGTAGTATACAGAAGTAGATGAGGAGGGAGTCTACAAATGAAGCACAGACAGAAGCACAGAGAAGGGAGGCATCAGGGAGGGTTGATCAGGCAGTGGAACAGACAAGCCCGTGGGTGTGATATGGATGGGAAGAGGAGAGGGGAAAGTAAATTAATATACCTAAAGGAGCCAACAATTGTGCACTAAAAGATTATGAGAAGCAAACATGTTAATGGGAGGTCACACATAGCCCCTTCGTCCCATTTTTTGCCCCCTGAGATACCTGAAATACTTTATGGACAGTCCCTTTTTACAGCTGTTATTCTTTAAATGACTGTCTGATACACCTGCCATAGGACTGTCCAGTTGCAGGAATTCATGAGAATACTTCCAAAGGCACAAATATCAGTATTGAGAAAGGTGCCTAATTGCCATTTGCACCCTTGAAACGCCCCCCCACCACATACACTGGCTGCAATCTGCACAGGACCCACACAGCACAATCCCCTGATAACAGGGGTGTGCACAACTCCTGATATGTGTACGTACCCCCGTGTGCCATGCATGGGGCGTGGGATCAGTCCCATTGAGTTCAGTATTCAGTATATTTAGCAACTTTCTAACTGGTGAAAACTTTCTTTTCAGTCACAAAGCATCTTTTGATTCAAAAGTTCAGAGCAAATATTTTTAGTTCTTTGGAATTACTCAAAATTTATATAAATCACTGGGTCATTTTGGGGCTGCATATACACATTAAACAAAAGCAGAGACAAGATCGAACCCTGTGGAACGCCACATGTCAAAGCACGGGAGCATGATGTTTCAGCTCCCAGCACCACCTGCTGGCTTCTCCCCGAAAAGAATGAGCGGAACCACCCAAGGACAGTCCCATCCAGACCTCCCAGGTCTCGCAGCCATCTCAGCAGCAGCCCATGGTACATGGTGTCAAAAGCGGCCGGGAGATCTAGCAGGATCAAGAGTGTAGAACATCCTGCATCCATCTCCCAGCGGAGATCATCCACCAAAGCCACCATCGCTGTCTCAGTGCCACAGCCGGGGTGGAACCCAGATTGAAAAGGGTTAAGGAAACCGATACAGTGCAGATGCGCCTGGAGCTTCAGAGCCACTGCCCGTTCAATTACCTTCCCTAAAAATGGAAGGTTAGAGACAGGACGGTAACTGGTGAGTGCATCCACATCCAGCGAAGGCTTCTTCAGCAGGGGGCGCGCAACAGCCTCCTTGAGACTGGGCGACAAGTTGCAACCCCCTGCCGAAGGGACGCACTAACCACCCTCGCCAGAACCGATCCCAGTGTCTCCCTGGAAGCTTTTACCAACCAGGACGGGCACGGATCTAATTCGCAACTTGCGGCTCGAACAGACCCCAAGACATCAACTACATCCTCCGGTGTCACTTCCTGAAACTCCTCCCAGAAAGATCAGCCAGACGGTGCCTCCATAACCTCACGCTCATCTACTGCATCCAACCCAGTGTAAAAATTACTCTGGATCTGAGCGATCTTGTCTGCAAAGTAGATGGCAAACTCCTCACAGCAGGCTTGGGACAAGTCCCCGTTCAGGTGGAGGGAAGCCGGACTGACCAGCCCCTGCACCACCCGGAACAGCTCCACTGGATGCGCCACTGCAGACGCTACGAGGGCAGCAAAGAATTCCTTCTTTGCTGTCCTCACAGCCTCAACATAGGACCGCAAATGGGTCCTATGGAGAAATCGGTCAGATTCAGAGCAAGTCCGACGCCAGCGTCTCTCTACTCTCTTGCCTACCTACTTCATGCACCACAGCCCCTCGGTAAACCAAGGGGCCCTGTGGCGATGAGATGGGGGCAGGGGATGTCGTGGAGCCACCCTGTCGATGGCCTCCCCCAGCAAGGTGTTCCAATGCTGTACCAGCACATCGACAGAGTGGCCATCAGGGTCCAGGGATAACTCTCTCAGAGCCTCCTGGAACCGCTGTTTCATATGGTTTTCTTAGCTGTTTCATATGATTTTTAGCTGTTTCGTATGGTTTTATATCTGTTTTATCTGTTTTTTTGCTGTTTCATATGGTTTTTAGCTGGTTTTTAGCTGTTTCATATAGTTTTATATCTGTTTTATCTGGGTTTTTTGCTGTTTCATATGGTTTTTAGCTGGTTTTTATCTGTGCATGGTTTTATATACCTGGTTTTCTGTTTTTTTATATATCTGTGCATTCTCTGGCCTGGGAATAAAGTTGGTTTGTTCATGATCAGTTGCAATGTGAGTTGTTCAATTGATGATGTGGAGTGTTATCTCTTATTCATGTTCGATAGCACGCAGTGCACGATGATAGGGCCCTATTTGTTTGGGCACGCATTGGCTCCACCTACTGTTGCCCTGACTCCACCCCTAGGCTAGGCTCCACCCCTATTTTTGCCGGCCCACCTTAGTGACCCACCAACCTCAAAACCCACCAGCCGCTACTGCAAGCAGGCACCTATGGAGAGCAGCCAGCCAGGACAATCCCTGGCTTGCCATCTGATGCAGAGAGGAAGCTCCTCATTGCCCTTCCAATCCTGTGCCTAAGCCTACCTACCTACCACTTCTTGTCTGGCATCTTTCTGCTCTGGGGAGAGGAGTCTTCCTACTCATTACTGTGACTCAGCTGTGGGACCTTTGATGCTAGTTGCTGAGGCTGGGTGCCCTATTAAAAGCCCCCATATGTCACTTGAATGGGTGGTTGCCCAGCAGCTTCAGACTTATCTCAATGCTATCCGATTCTTGGACCCATTTTAGTCAGGTTCTTGGTCGGGTTATACAATGGAGACTGTGATTGTGGCCTTGGTCAATTATTTATGCCTGGAGAGTGACAATGGGAACTGTGCACTGTTGATCTTGTTAGACCTTTCAGCAGCCTTTGATATAGTTGATCATGAGGTGTTGCTGACACGCCTGCAGGACTTGGCAGCAGTGTGCAGGACTGTTCTTGAGAGGTTTCACCATTCCTGTTGGGGAGGTCTCAGTGGGTGGTAATGGGAAATTGCTCATCGTCCCTTTGGGACATCCCCTGTTGTGTGCTGCAGAGTTCCATCTTGTCTCCCCTCTTGTTTAATGTGTATCTGAGACCAATGGGCGAAATCATTCAGGGGTTTGAAGTGAAGTGATATCAGTATGCTGATGACACCCAACTCCCTCTCTTTTTCATCCATTCCAGATCCTGCAGTCTTGATGCTTACCCAATGCCTGGCTGCTGTTGGGGACTGAATGAGGGTGGGCCATTTGAGGATGAATCCAGACAAGACTGAATAGTCTGTTAGTCAAGATCTGAAAATTCACATATCGGTATCGGGTAAGGTGGCAAAATTTCGTTCTATTTCTCTGATAGGTGTACGTCTATGGAGTATGTTTTCACATGATAACTAGTTCTGAGTTTTTTGATGTCATCAAGATGGCCCAAACAACATATTTTTAAATTTAAGCTATAACGTGCTTTGAGTGACCGATTTTAATTCTTAACACACCACTGGAAAGCCAATGAAATCTATTACAAATAAGGTATATTGATAATTACATTATCCATAACAATTTTCATGGTATAAGCCGTAGAAGAAGGAAAAGTTCATTTCTCCCAATTTTTGTAGTTTATTGCATGTCACACTTTACCTGCTGCAGATATGAACGTAAACATCAAGAGACAATTTTAGCTTACTCTTTTGCCTTTACAGTGAGCCATGGCATGAATAAATTATTATAAACATAGTTAGAAGCATCCACGTTTTATATGATTTTAGCCAATGTATGGATAACATGTAACTTAGTATTAACTTAGTATTACATTAACTTAGTTTGGGGATTTTAACAACTGTTTAATATGCATATGTTTTCATCGTTAGAAATATTATACTTTCATCATTTCACACCTGTCAACCATTTGAATATTCGTCACCACTCCAATTGTCTTCCGAGTCCTCCAGCTCAACAACAAAGTCTACCTTTTGTTTTTTCTGGTTGCTACATGTCCATAGTTTGCACATACAAGTGCAAGTAAGTCCATTGGATAGACATGTGCAGCTTGACAATTGACAGGAATGTACACACTTGCATGATAACATCTCCAAAACTGCTATTGGTGCCGGTGGTTTACACATCCACTTTATGACAAGATTTTCATCTGTGTTTGTTGTTCATCTGCAATCTTTTGGGCTAGGTACAATTGGTTGGTTTTGTAGATAGCGCCCCCAAATGCCTGCCTGGAAGTTGGCCCGAAGAGTGTGCATGAATAGGCAGTCTTTGCATGGTGGAAGCTGACTTGATTCCACCTCTCCTCGCTTGGCACAAGAGAGTTCATAGCGTAGGTCATTTACAAAACTAGTGCTGGTAGTTGGTACATACATGTGGCAGATGAATTGCTGAAAACAGACCTGTTCCATCTACCTGCACCTTTAATGGAATGAGTTTGGTGCAAAAGATGAAGCGCAATGAAAATACATTTGAACAGCTAGGTTTCTGGTCTGGCCCACAGACTAGAAGTGATGATGGCAGGCTGATCTTGTGACTTGGAGGGGACTGGGACCCTTGTCATTGAAGGGGTCTGCCCCCCTCCGATTACTCAGGTTTTCAGCCTTGGAGTGCTTCTGGACCTCTTGCTGTGTCTGGAACATCAGGTTACAGCAGCGGCCAGGAGTGCTTTTAACCAACTCCATCTGGTGAGGAGGCTGTGGCCCACCGTCATCCATGCCTTCTTTACTTCAAGGCTTGATTACCGCTATGTGCTCTACATGAGGCTGCCCTTGATGACTGTTGAGCTGCAGCTGGTGCAGAACATGGCAGCTCCTCCTTTTGGGAGTTGGTCACCATGAGCGCATTACACCTGTGCTTTACAGCCTGGCTTTACTGGCTTCTTGTAGCTTTCTGGGCAAAATTCAAGATACCGTTTTTGACCTTTAAAGTCCTAAATGGCCTGGGCTCCACATATCTGAAAAGACTGCCTTTCCTGGCCTACCCCTGCAGTTGGCCGGGAACACTCTCTTGTGGGGTACCACCTGCTAGATTTGTTCATACAACTAGGGCCCACAGAGAAGTGTTATTGGTTGCTGCCCCAGTATTATGGAATTCCCTTCCCTTTTAGGTTCATCAGAGTCCACACCTGAGCACATTCTGGTAGTGTAAAACCTTTTGGCAAAGCGTTTGGCAGGCAGGGAAAGGGGTTGGTTTGGGTGGGTTTAGGGATGAGGGTGGAGTTTTTTAAAAGGGATTTTAATTGTTTTGTGTTTTGAATATTGTAAGCTGCCCTGAGCCTTCTGGGAAGGATGGGGTAGAAATTTAAATAAATATTATCTATTAACTATATATTTCTCTGGAAAGTCAATCCAGAGAGAGTGTGGTTGCTGTGTTGATCTCAAGCGACAAAGAGACCACAGGAAGGTGACATTTTAATGTTTCCCATTAAGAGCCATTGTCTTTAATGTCATTCAGAAGAACAATTTTTAAGTTACCTTGAGCTGCTTTGTTTTTTTGTCAGAGCTGGTATGTATCTTGTAATAGAACTTTCCCCAAAATGACATGAAAGTAGTATTTGGATTTTTGCACCTGAAACAAATTAAAATCTCATTTTCTATCACTCTTCTCTTGCTTAGGGTGTCTCCCATGAAATGGCTACCATCACCAACAACTCAATTATGGATAGAAAGTTTCATAATGGCCATTTTGTGCTTCCTAGAGATTAATTTAGTTACAGAAATTCCTTCATTTGTAACAGCAATTGCTAATCTCAGGACTTCTAGGTTCCTTCACCATCATCATGAAGCACTATAAATCCATATTTAGTATTTTTCACGGTACAATAATGGCTACATGGCTCAGACGGTAATGTGAAATAACTGTTGCCATGCTTCCTGTCATTTACTTACCATTATAAACACATGATCTTTAATTTGTTTGGGTGACTATAAACAAATAACTTGTGCAGTATACATGTCTTCTGTGCCAATGTAATTAAGACAACAGTTGTTGCTGTGTATAAAAAAATTTGTAGTTTAAATTATCTGTTGTTGAGATAATCTTTCAGAGAGCAGCTATGTACAGTGTAAAGGAGCATTTTAATGAGGTGGGCTACAATGTGCCAGACACTGTCCAAAGAGCTTGAGATAAAAAATATCCTAAGTAAGCTGATGTATATGGGAGTCTCTTGTATGTCTCGATATAAAAAGAGGACAATCCAGCGGCCTGCTTACACTGACCCTGACATGCTACACACAGCCAGAACGCATTCACCCAGACATGCACGCCGTGCCCTGTGTGCAGCACAGTCACGTGAGGTGGGTCACATAGGCCAGGGTTGCATGCGTCTGAGCATGCATGTTCTGACTGTATGCTGCGTGGCGTAAGCAGGCCCCTGGATTGTCCCCAAAGTGTAACATTTAATCCATTTAAATTTATTCTATATCCTATGATCAAGATGAAACGTTTGCTGAAGAACAAATATGTTCCCCTCAGTGACTTGGGAAGGCATTCTGTAGTGACTGAGCTCCTTCTGCTACTATTGGCCTGGACAGATATATGAGAAAGGACAGATATACCTACAGAAGGTACATTTGTGTTGCTGCTGTTTTGATACTCATGTCAATAAATGAGAGAAATCTATTATGAGTATAATAATAGTTTTTTTAATATAATGCCTCCCACGCCTAACCCATCATGTTAACGTTGTTGACATCTCTATCAGGAGAGAATCATGAATTGAAGAGTAATTGTGTAAGAGTGTATAATTTTTTTTAGTAGCAATCATATGAGTCGGTTGGTGTTAAAACACAACTGGTTGTCAAGTCAAGTCAAGTCAAGTTATTTATTAGGCGTGGCCGTAGGTCATTGCAAACATTTTGATATAACAAATATCACAGCAGAATAGAACACCACAGTACATCATAATAGATAATTGGGTTTATGCTAAAATTAAAAAACAAGGAAAAATAGTAGTTTCCTTAAATTAAAAATTCCAGAAAGTTCAAATACAACTTCAGTATCCTATATATATATAAAAAACTTCCTGGGTGGTGTATCCCTCACTGGGCAAAACCAAGATAATACAGAAGAGTGCCCGCCCCAAGGGCACTCCCCCAGCCTGGACATATTTAATGGCTTAAGAATGATGGAAACCCCCCCCCCTTAAATAATTCAAATGCCCGGCCCCCCCCAAGAACTGGGAAGGTGAACAATCTGGTAATTAAAGCTTGGAAACGAGCTTTAATTTAAAGGGCTCAAACTCCAGGCCAAGGTCTCATAATTTATTCAAAGGCCAAGGGGCCACCCAGGTCCAAGAGCTACACCCCAAAGGTTCATTCCTGAGCTGGGGATGTAGACTCCAAGGAGCTATTGGCAGTTCAACAAGAGGACCCTACATTTCATCAAATCAAATATAATATAATATAGGCACCCGTGTTAGGAGTTCAGCAAACTGTCCCTGAGTCAGTTGAAGTGTTCCCAATGGCCCTATATGTCATAAATTTATGGTAACAAAGGACCAATTGAGACAAAAAACATGCCATGGCTTTAATAATCCCAAAGTCGAAACTGTTCAATAGAAAGAACAATAATACTTCCTCAGATCTCCCTGGATGATTGACCAATATGGGGAGGAGGAGCTTCTTTCTTAGTTCATCATATAGATGGCAATGAAATATCATGTGGCCTGGGGTTTCGACTGACAGATTATCGAAGGGGCATAGTCTTTCTAGGTAGGGGATCCCCAGAATCCTGCCCTCCAGAACTTGGGATGGCAGTGCATTGACCCTCGCCCGAAATATCAATCGGGTTGCCCTCAAGGATATCGGGGCCCTTAAATAGCCCGCCATCTGGCCCCTTAAAGGAACCCAATCTAGGTAGACCCTCATATGGGGGGATCCTCGCAATTTCTCCATTTCCCCTTGCCAATAAATGTCATCTGCTCTAATAAGGACTTCTTTCATAAGTGCAGATGGGGAATTATGTGCCAGATAGCTCTTAGAAAGCCCCATCAGATGCAAAAAGTCCTCCACCTTCTGCGCCCATAGACTAACATGCCTATCGCTCGCAAGGGCCTTAAGCAGCTCAGAATGCTGTACCAATGAAATCCTGCACCAGAACTTCAAAGCTGTCTGCCAGGTTTTTGCCCCAGTTCAATTCTCACGGCCACATGAGGGGTACCCCTAGGAGTTCCCAAGAGTCCTGCTAAGAATCTTGATTGCACCGAATTCAGATTGTAAGCTGTAAGAGGGGCCCATACTTCGGCCCCATATGATAATTGTGCCCTGGATTTAGCATTTAGGACTTGCACAGCAGGTACAATGGCAGCCCTACCCTGTTTATTGAAAAGTTTGTATATGGCAAGAGCTGAACCTCTAGCCTTAGCCATGGCACTGGCAACATGATCCCTCCATACCCCTGATCTATAAAAGGTAAGGCCTAAGTACTTAAAGGATAATACTTGCTGTACAGAGTGTCCATTGATAGATCTTTTTCTGATTTGAAAAGATCATAACTTTCGATTTATCAAAATTAATTGTCAGCCTGTTTACATCACAGAAAGCGGCGAAGATTTTCAGCTGGCGATCTAATCCTACCCTTGTTTGCGACAACAACAACACGTTGTCGGCGTAGCATAAGCAGCCGATCGATTTGGTGGCTAATTTGTGGGGAGGGAGGGGAAACAGCGTGGAACAGCAACCTTAGGGATGAAATCATTTATGTAGAAATTAAAGAGTGCTGGTGCTAGCACACACCCTTGGCGTATACCCAGGCACATTGGAATTGGTGACGTAACATGCCCCTGATCATTCAGCCTTACCACAATTGAGGAATCGCCATATAAACTACGGATGAGACAAAGTAGTCTGCCGTCGACAGGTCTCCTGGAGTTTCCTCCAGAGTATTCCCCTATCAACGGAGTCAAAAGCAGCTCATAAATCCAGAAAGGCCACATAGAGCTTTCCATTAATAGCTTTGTATTTAGAAACCAAGTGTGATAGAATAAAACACTGCTCAATTGTCGAGCGACCTCTCTGAAAACCTGCCTGCTCAGGCGCTATTAGTGCCTGTTGTTCCATCCAATCAGACAGTCTATTCAGCAGGAACTTTGCATAGATCTTACCAATCACGGACAACAAACTGATTGACCAATAATTAGCTGGATCGAGCCTGGATCCCTTTTTGTAAATGGGGACAATCACCGTCTTACCCCATTCACACGGCATCCTACCAGTAAGATTAATGGCAGTAAAAAGTGCCACCAGGAGTGGGAGCCATCAGTTCTTATGTACTTTAATGGTGTTTATATGCACCAGATCTGGGACAGGGGCCTTATTGTTCCTGAAGGAGTCTACCAAGGCCTCTACCTCCATTTCAGTTACCGGCAGCCAAATGGGGTAATCCCCTATAGAATAGACCAGGCACGTCTGAGCCAGAGTTCCAGCTACTGGGGAGTACAATCTAGTGAAATGTTCGATCCAAGCAGCCGAGGGGATTGGAGACTTTGAAGGCCTTATAGCACTGGTGGTTGGTTTATTCACTAGATGCTAAAACTTCTGAGAGTCTTTCTGCTCAGCTGCCCTCAGAAGCTCCACCCATTGGGATTCCATATAGTCCCGTCATTCCCTCC
>QEPC01005992.1:532266-562201 GCA_003113815.1 Sphenodon punctatus
TTGCAGGATACCAAAAAGTTAGCAAAGCTAACACCTGAGGAATTAATTTTGGAATCCCTTGACTCCCTGGGTTTAAGTGGATCCAGCTGCAAAATAGCAGACATATCACAGTATGGTTTGACAGCCTGTTCATTTGGGCCAAGCCTCGCATTGAAGTCACCAGTAAGAACTAAAACCCCCTCCAGATATTTATATAACAAATCCTCAATAAATTGACCCAGGATGTCCCAACTATCTTTCTTATAGGACCGTACATTGCTAGGGGGTACATAAACTGTGATTATAATTCAAGTTAGGCCAATAGTGACAACAACACCCAATGCCATCTGCGACAGTGAAACCCTGAGCAAGTCCTTCACAAGAAGCGATTGGGCGAGAAAGCAACCCAACTCGCCACAGGCCCTACCTCGAGAGGTATAGGTTACTGCCGGTAGGTCATAAGCTACGAACCCCTCCAGCATCAAGGGAGTCCTGGCCCAGGTCTCCTGTACAAGTATAATATGGCAATTCTTAACATATGCAAGGAACTCCAGATCTGTACTATGTCTGGCCCAACCTGCAATATTCCAGGAGCAGATGGATATAGGCCTGCCCTCCAAGGGTGGGCTATCAGAGGTCTAAAGGGGTAGGTTCAATGGCTAAGGTGCTTACCAGGAGAAGAACAGAAGCTACCCCTGGGGGGGTCCCCTCCTGAGGCCACCTCTGCCCCCAGCAAATCTGAAGGGCCTACTGGAGATGAGCGCAGATCACAATTTGAAGATGTAATAGGAGATGGCAATCTGGCCACTCCTTGATTAGCAAGGTCCAGAAGCCTTGTATTGATAGGAGCCAAAGTAGGCACAACTTGAGCAAGAGCACAATGATCAACGTTCTGGGAGGTACAACTCACAGTTCTCCTAAACGAAACCCGTGGGGCACTATGAGGTAATGAAGCAAGGGGAACCACCCCGTCCTCCCTAAAACCCCAGTTAACAGACACCCCCCATGAGAAGAGAAGTTCCGAGTGGGAAATCAAAATATCCACTATCTGTGGAGAGTTAAAGTGTACAACCAAACATTGAACCAACCCAACAGAGGGCAGAAAGAAAAAATATCTCAAATACTTAACTGGGACCCGTTGGCCCATAATTTGGGACAAATACAAACTAATCGCAGTCTTAGAGTGCCATGGCGGGAAAAACCCAAAGGGTGATGGAATAACTTGTAAAGCAAGGGCACTAGTCACCATAACACGGGGCAAGTTATCCCTCCGTGGTAAGTGATCCCCCACCACCCCAAGACACACACACCCAGCACTTGACTGCGAAGCCTCCCCAAGATGGAAAGTTGTTTGAGGGGCAGCAGCAGCACCCAGATCAGTCAGCCTGGGGCCCTGGTCCAGATCCTTCTTGACAACACAAAGAAGGTCCAGAATGGAGTGCAATTTCAGATGCTGTGGCTCCAAGTGAGTATTAAGGTCCTCCAATTGGCCATACAATTTTTGAACAAGGTCCTTGATAAGGCAGGACTGATTACCTAGGATCTGGAAAAGGGAGGGGTCTGGGTTGCAGGTGGGTGAAATGGAGAGGTCCATGCCCTGTGCAAATGGGTGTGGGGAAGGAGATGGAGGGGAGGTGCAACCTATAGGGCCAGAGAGATCTACTTGCGGGGACCCAGACACCTGGGCCTGGGTCAATGGGGCAGGGGAACAATCCTGCAACTCAGCTAATTCTGGCAAGGACTCCGCCTGATGGCTTTTAATAAAGTCCTCAAGTCGTAGTTGCTTGGCCTGAGAGAAAGCCCTAGTTGTCCTCCCTGATGCCTCCTTTTCTTAGCCATAGTGGGCTACCCTAAGCTCGCACCCACCACAATACAACCCTCGAACCGCCCACAACAGTCCCTACGCACGCCCTACCCACACCCATGGGAGGGTGACCTGTACAATAGAAAGTAATATAACAAAAAAAAAGTAATTCAAAACTTCCAGGAAGTTAGAGTAAGACATAAAATATTCTAGTCTGAGGCTGGGGGAAAAGGCCACACAGGAAAGAACATGGGAATACCAAATGAAACAAGGACCCTTTACTTCCCTAAACCCATAATTAACACAACACCTGCCCCACACCCTGCCCTCCCAGCAACATACAGCGAGTCCTGCCCCAACAACCCCGTCTGGTCCCGAAGGGCCCCAAAGGGCCGCACCCTTCGGCTCGCGGCCCTTCGGCTCACGGACTGCGGCAAAGCCGCAGGTGCCTTCCTTAAATATCCTGGAGGCTTCCGATTGTGGGCAGGTGGACGGGGGGGAGGGGGAGGAGGGGAGGAATCACAGTCCAGCAGTCCCCAAATCCCCAGGACTCACAAACCCTCTCTCTTTCCTGCAGGTAGACGACGGGGGATCCCGAAGAACAGCCGCAATGGGAACAGAGGGGCACCCCGCTGGGAGCTCAGGCAGGAGGCGACAGATGGTAGGTTGTGCACAGGGAGAAGCCGCAGGTGCCTTCCTTAAATGTCCTGGAGGCTTCTGATTGTGGGCAGGTGGAGGGGGGGAGGGGAGGAATCACAGTCCGGCAGTCCCCAAATCCCCAGGACTCACAAACCCTCTCTCTTTCCTGCAGGTAGATGACGGGGGATCCCGGAGGACAGCCACAACGGGAACAGAGGGGCACCCCTCCAGGAGCTCAGGCAGGAGGCGATAGATGGTAGGTTGCACGCCAACTGGTTGTCAAGAGATTGGGATTCTATTTCATGAACTGGCAGAACAAAAGAATATAAGAATATAAGATGTGCCATACTGGGTCAGATCAATGGTCCATCAAGCCGAGCATCCTGTCTCCGACAGTGGCCAATCTCAGTTGCTTGAAGTATCCAACAGGTTACTATGGCAGAATCCATTCCCTGTTGTTCACTCCCAGCTCCCGACAGTAAGAGGTTACATTCCCCAAACCTACCTGGCTAACAGCTGCTAATGGACCTATCCTCCAGAAACGTGTCCAGTCCTTTCTTAAACCCTGTTATACTACTGGTCTTGACCATGTCCTCTGGCAACAAATTCCACAATAGAGATCTTGTTGCATCTAAAGTTGCTTTTATACAAGCGCTGCCCACTTGTGCCTGTTATCATGCGGCATGTAAAAGTGCTGCGGGCAGCATTTAGACGTGCCTAGATGCACCTTATTTCAGGTCGTGCATTCTTTAAGACAGCAAATTAAATACCTTGATATTTAAAGAATGCGTGATTGGAAATACAGCACATCCTGGTGTGTCTAAACGCTGCCAGCGGCACTTCTACATGCCGCATGATAACAGGCGCGAGTGGGTGGCGCTCGTATAAAAGTGGTCTTGGACACTTATTTCACCATACTGAGTCTCATCTTCCCCAGATGTAAACTGATGGTAAAGGAAAATTACTTCTCATTTTAATTCTTTTTTAGTTTTAAACTGAACTAAACAGGGGATCTGACTACTTTTCATGGGAAGCTTAATATCCAGAGTGAGAATTCAGTGATTTGTTTCCTGAGTAGCATAATGGTGGCTACTGCGTGCAATTACCTTAGTGGTTAGTAGATAATCATGTCTACTACAGTAGTGTCTAAATACCACAACTAAGAACCAAGTGCCATTGGCCAAGTCTGGGGGTGGGGAACCTTTTACTTCCTGGGGGCCACTCTGAAGAATAGTAAAAGCTCTGAGGGCTACATAGAACTTAGGGGTGAAGGTGCCTAAGGGGTATGTCCAAGAAAAGGAAGGTCAAGATCATGGATCTGTGCCCAGGATTTGTTCCATATCCTTGTGTGCATGCTCTCATATCTGCTCCCTTACCCTGAGCTTACTTTTTCAGTGCTTGGAGGTAGGAACTGGAGGGGCCAGATCCAGAAACTAGAAAGGGGCCACATAAAAGCTTGTGGTGGGCAGCATTTGATCCCAGGCCTGAGGTTCCCCACCCCTGGGCCAGACAGCGTACAGATTTTCCTGATAAGGCTCCTATGGTGGAGTCTCACAAGAAAGGGTGGGAGAGGTCTCCTAATAGGCCTGAATAGAAAGAAGGCAGTTTGGAGATGTCTTGCATGGAGAATCAGCCACTGACCTGTATCTGTATAGACACTCTGACACCCTCCATAATACACTGCACTGTTTAGTGGTCTTGATTTTTGAGGCAGAGAAAAATGTTTTTCTCATGAACTTTAGACATATGTACAAGTCTTTTGGGGTTCAAAAATAATAAATGATTATGAAAATCTGTCCACCAGCTATCTGTCAGGATGAGGTCAAGGTCTTGACTGGCCAGAAAATGGACACAGAGAATGGGAAAATCCTATTTGGGAAGGAACAATTCTGCTTTTCCTTTTTGGGCTGTGGATCCAAAGTACTTAAGTGGTTATACTTTGATGATACTACGTTATTTGGTGTGAGGGTAGGGAGGTATGGAGGGGGTAAAGATGGTACCTAGCAGACCTTTTCTGGTACTCCTGCCCTCGAGCCCAGGCCTTCGCGGGGACAATCCTCGAATGTGCGAAAAACACCCCTCAGGTTTGTATAGGGCCCAAAACCTCTCTGAGAGAGACGTGGCCTATGTCATCATTGGGGGGGGGAACCAGCAAGGCCCTGAGGATCGCCCCCGCTTGGCGTGGGGCTGTAATCACAGCTCCTATCCCCGTTGTACACACACACACGCAACGTGAGAATAAGGGACGGGTAACAATAGCACGACATGAGGGGAATAGTGAGGCTGGGGGGAGAGGCTCCAGGGATGCGGGGAAGGGAACAGGCGGCAACACACACACAGACAGGGAGGGGTTTTCACAGGACCCGAGGGAGGAATACAGTGCTCGCCACGCTCCCCCACACACCACCCACCCGTACTATACTCCACTCCTGCCCCCCGTGCCCCCCACGCACTCGTACTCACTCATGCCACTCCACGCACACACCACCACTCGCGCTCACTCTCCTTCTCTGTAACTCTCCGTTCACCACTCCAACACTGGGGGCCAGTCTCACAGCTATGCTGTTCACCGGCACCGCCCTAAGGAGCCTGTCCCTCCTTAAGTACTGTTGCGGTGGGCCCTGCCCTGTGGTGCAGATGCTCGGAGCGTCGCGGTGCTATTCCTGGCCCCGCCCTGGTTTCCCCAGCTGGGCTGCTCGTCAGCGGTACTCCCGAGCCCAGCTGTGCTTCCCCTAACCTTACTGCCTCTGTCTGTTGCGGCTCGCGTTGCAGGCGCTCAGCGCATCGCAACGCTATTGCCGGCCCCGCCCTCTGGCTGCGTGTGGGCGGGGCCTCCCGGGCTGGCGGGGAACGCTGCGGCCTGGCCGCTTTTCTCACTATGCGTCCCCGCTCCCCTAGCCTTCCCCTCCTCTGGCCCCACACTCGTTGGCTCCTGACATTTGGAATGGCTTCAATTTCGAAAGCAAATTGTTTAAATAATGGAAGGTGTGGACTAGGGCTGTAGCGGAAATTCGCAGCGGTAGCTATTTCCGCTGGAAACAGCGTTTATGCAATTAGTGGTACGGCGTGGCAGAGGCTTTCATTCTGCTAGTTTCATTCTGCTACTTCCACAGTTCTGTTAATTTCATTCCGCTACTTCCACAGGCTTCACAAATAGCGGAAACATGCTATTTTTGCTACTTACACCATTCCGCCAGCACCACGGAATAGCGGAACAGTGGTTTTCACACAGTTTCTGACAATTCCACAATTTTTCCGATAGTTTCCAAAATTGCAGAATGCCGGTGGAATTAGCAGAATGTCAGCAGAAAAGCTGCGGTGTGGCGTGGGCAATTCCAAAATGGCAGAATGGAATTGCAGCGTGGTAAAAGCTGCTGCCGCTTCAGCCCTAATGTGGACTCCATCATATTAGATGGCTGAAATTATTATCATCATGAGGAGCTTGTCCACCATATAACTGTAAGTTGGTGTAGATCACCAACATGTCATTTCTGCTTGATGTGGTCCAAACATGGGATGATTCTGATAGAGAGACGTGGGATGATTCTGCCATCTAAGGGAAATACTGTACTATCCCTTTGTCCTGGAGGAATGAAAGATTTAAGAGGGTCCTAATGAAAGGGAGTTTTACATCTTGAACTTCTGATATGAGTTCTCAATATGCTCTGTATATCGAGATATACTGTATATGCTCATAATATGAGAGGTGAGGAAAATGAAACTATGTAAAAGTCACTGGAGCAAAATGTAAGAATCCCCTTTTCAAAAGGATGCTTACTGCTAATCAGACAGGTATATATGAGAGCTTTCTTTATGATTATCCTATGTAAGAAATATACCAATAGTCAGTGTTATTTGACTAAACACTGCATGTCAGAAAATATTACTCCTTGCTGATGAAAACACAAACATAAGAGAACAGGACTTTAATTTTTGTAATGGCTTCTATACACAAAGAACTCAAAGATCATTCAAATGGTTATATGGAATGATACAATTAAATTGTACAATTAAATCAAGGGATTTCTCCAGGTATTAAATCTCCAAGGTGGGAAAACTTTGGCTGTCTGTAAATTACTTTCCAGAAAAACAAAGTGAATAAGAGGCTTGTCTGGGGCAACAGGGTGGGAGGGAGGGTGGGTAAAGGGATGCTCATGTGCTCTCCTGGATATCAACTGATCCCGCCCCTTCCAAGAACCCTTCAGGCATGGGACAGGGCCACAGCAAGACGGGTTAAGGCATTATTAGTTCTTGGCATTACTTTAAACCAAAAGCATCTTGTTTTCAAGGCCCAGCCACTGTAGTGGAGGAAAAAAGTGTAAAGTTTATCATCCATAAAGGGCAGCAGAGCAGAAAATGGAAGTTTTGGGACAAGTGAAGAAAGCTGAACCTATTTAAAAGAAAGTACATCATAGTTTTTAAAGACTTTTCAGGAGGAGATTGGAGTGAGGGAAAATTTGCTGCCAAACACTACAGTACCTTAAGCACCATGTGGAGCATCATTTGGAGGCCGCTCTTGCCAGGATACTTTCCAGCAATGTTTGATGCAGACAAGTTGAAGAGGTTGGCTCCTGTTTCTGTACAGAGAGCATGAATCAGCATCTTTTTTCCTACCCCTGCAGGTCCAGCCAGCAACAGGCTTTTCACCAGGGGAGCTTTTTCGTGTACTGCTTGAGAACCTATAAAAAGTCATAAGCATGATTATTATATTGCTTTCATTTAAGTCTGTCATAAATGTAATGACAAATGATGCTTTATTTTTTTCTCCAGGGTATTTTATAATGTAAGCTCTTACTTTAATTAACATAGAAGAAGTACACAGAATTCATTTTTCTGTAAACCAGAGTTACAGCTACCTGTATCTCTGCTCACCAGGAAATGTGAAATTCAGCAACATTTGATTCTGTTTCTTTCCAGGTCCAGGGCCACCAATTTGCTTTGCAAAATACAGATACAGGCCACAGGGCACTTGATATTAAACAAGCTGAGGAGCAACTGAAAATAAGAAATCTAGTTACATGCAGATAATAAGTCTTGGCAATATGCAGTACACATCTGACTAGGGCTGAAACGGCAAGCTGCTGTGGAAGCTGTTTCTGACAGAGGGAGCTTTTCCACAATGAGTGGCATGGTACATTAGAGACATTAATTCCGCTACTTTCATTCCGCTACTTCCACTGTTCTGCTACTTTCATTCTGCTACTTCCTCCGGCACTTTCTGACATGCAGTCACAGTGCGAAGCAGCAGAACAATGTTTCTTGTGACACTTTCCGAGATAATTCCAACACCTTCTGATAATTCCGATAATTCTGATGTCGCAAACCAAAGGGTGTGGAATTAGCGGAATGCTGGCGAAAAAGCTGCAGAAAGTTGCGGGTAATCCAAAATGGTGGAATGAATTAGCGACGTGGAAAAAGGAGTTGCCGCTTCAGCCCTACATCAGACTTCAATTGTATGTAAATTGTTAACTGACTCATCATCAGCAGTCAGACAGGTGTGAAGATGCAGATATACCTGCACGTTAATTTTTTAGAAAAAATAAACAGCTGGAAAATGGAAATATAATTTACCATTCTGTAATTTTACCGAGGCCTATAAAAAGTGCAAACTTGATTTTTTAATTATTTTTTTAAAAATCCCAAACACAAAGTTCCCAGCTATCATAAGTGTCTGTGGTTACCAAGGTCACATTGCAGTTGCTTTTAAGTAATATACTAGAGAAGACACTCTGCTTAAAGAAACAACCAAGTCTTATTTAATATTAATAACTGCTGGCATTTAGACTACAAGGGCATCTAAAAGTGCTCACTGAGATATATGAACTCTACTAATTCCTTACATGCTCACCTTGTTTAATACTAAGAAACATTAGCCAGCTTGTAAAAGGTAAATTGCAATGTTAGCCCTTCCCTTAACCTGATTAATTTAATCACTGGAGCTTGTTTTAGCTGTTATCTTTCCCAAGTGGTTTCCTTTATGTGCTGTAGTTCACAAGCTGTTAACATGCAAACAGAGCTAGCATAGAAATGGATTATCTGACAATAGCATGTGCATGCTTTTAAATATGCTATTAAAATGTACTCTTCACTCAAAATGCTTAATTGAAAAACAATTACACTGTAAAATGATTTCAACTACAATCAATCAAGCACTGTCAAAGCTAGTAAAAATATATGTTGCTGACAGGAAGCAAATCATAGTGTTTTGCCCTCTAGTAGTTTTGCTCTGCTCTTACCTAATGGCAGTATTCCATGCAGCGCAATTAGCTGTCTGACATCTGTGAGAGAGGGCATTGGCTCTATGTCTACCTGACGAAGTGCAGTCCCCAGATAGCTGTACTCGCCTGCAGGGAAGAGGCATGGGCTTAATAAATGCGAGAATGTATTATTGTAAAATGCATAAGTCAGATAATGAAAAACTACCATGGAATACAAATTTAACACACCCTGAGCAAACCCAGTAGTAGCAAAAACGGTCACTTCGAGTGTCTTGTGTTGCTAGACTCAGACTGAAAACCTTAACTCACCCTCTAAGAAAAGTCACACAAGGTATCCCAGAATAACATGTGAATGTTTGTTCTGTGGCTGGACCCAATCCTAAATGGGAAGCAAGCAGCTTCCTGATCTGCATTAGTTTGTAATGGCAGCATTCCACCATCACTTATATCACTACTACTACTTATCATTTCTATAGTGCTACAAGGTGTGTGCAGAGTTTTACAGTCACAGATTTTCTGAGACAGGTTCTTGTCCAATGCGCTTACAATCTAAGATGGACAAGAGGGAGGGGAACACAAGGAAACACAGAGACACACATATTCCCATTTTACAGATGGGGAACTGAGGCGCTGTGACTTGCCCAAGGCCACCCAGTGAGTTCATGGCTTGGGTGGGATTTGAACCCTGGGTTCCCAAGTCCAAGTCCAGCACCTTATCCACTACACCACACTGGCTCTATGGGTATGTTAATACCCATAGCTTGAGACAGCATGGTCATAATTTGGAACAAGGAGGGTAAGTATAACCATGGTGTCCTCCTTTGACAGAAAAATTAATTTCAGATTTTATATTTTATTTAAGGAGAAATCGAGAGAAATGAATCAAAATTAATCTTCAGAGATTTAATTAGAAAGCATCTCAGGGTTTAATTGCAACTGGCTATAAATAATGATGTATATTCTCTGACTAATTTAGATAAGGCAACAAAGAAAATTAGTTCAGCTATGTCAGTTTGTCATTGGGGTGGATATTGCAAAACCTTTACTCATAGGGTGACCTCCTTTTGCACAACGATACTTGGTCTTCTCTCTAAGAATTATGAGCTGACTTTCTTTGAACTACAAGCTTCACTTGCCCAGGACTGAAGGGCATGTTATTATTTATCAGTGGGTTGCATTATGAGCTCACAGAGTTAATCTTGATTAACGAAAATACTTTAGGCTCAGACACTGGGCCAAGCAAAATCCCTGTCTGTTACCTAAGTGTGAGAGAAACTTCCTGCTCCCACAGAATTGTCAAGGTTATTTCTATTATGCCATCCTCCACAAGTCTGGTCAGCCTGGGGTAGGGTCTGAAGGAAGATGTGCTAGGCCAGGTCAGACTGCCCCATCTGGAAAGGTGGCAGCCCTGCATAGGAGACACCTCTTGGGCCCTATGAGTGCAGACAGATCACTCCCCCAGGAAGGTGTGGAGCCAGTCTACCAATCTTTGCCTATCTCTGCAGTCTTGTCAGGATCATTTTATGATCCACCATGTCAAGGCTGCTGATTGAACATTAGCAGCAAAGACAAATGGCTTTTGTTTTCCCTGTTCTCTTGAGCAGACCATAACAGTGAAATAGCAGTAGTGGAGGAGGAATTCTTCTCAGCAATGCACAAACACAAGAAGAAACAGAAATGAGAGAAGCAAAAATATTGGATTCTTGTGTGTATGGGTTTAATGTTGCTTCTCAGGCATCAAGACAGGAATAAAGTCTGAAAAAGAAGTGTGCTATTAAGCTAGAAAAACATGGGAAGGTATAGGATGTTATGTAGCTAAGAAAGAATTGAGATTAAAGGAGGTATTTGGTTGAGAGAACTTAGAAGACATCTTTGTATCTAAATAGTATTCTTAGCATTATGTTAAATGACTAAAAGTCAGAAAACAATATATCTTTAATTTTGTTTTTGGAAAATATTTTGGATGCCATATGCCACAAGGCTGCTATGTAACTTTACAAGCTTTGTTGCCTTGTTAATATTCCCTGTGTGGTAACTATCTGTTCATAGCTATGTGAGGGTTTCCTGTAGTATGCAATGCTAAAATTCTGAATTTCCAAATTTGGATACATAAAGCCATATTCCAAGATTCATACTTATTTCAAGGTTCATATACCTTCTATAGTACTTGAGGGTGATAGACTTTTCAATCATGCTACTTTGAGGTTACATTTCTAACTTCAGGCACTCAGTGAAACATGAGATACAGATTTCTACTCAAACAGTAGCTATTTGGCTGTAAGAACGATTGAATCACGTAAATTTAGTTATAGTATTAAATATATCTATACCTGGATAGTTTTTAAGTTTAGTCAGATATCTCTAAACTGAATATCAGGCTAAAGACCTCACGAGTGCAGGTTTTGTGAACTACAAATAACATAAAAAAGCTTACTCGCAATAAATTAAAACTTCAGAATTTGGTGCCAGTTAAATTCAAACTGCTGCTTCTGGAGTGCAACATTATAACATGTTCATATATACTTTAATTCTGATGATAAAGCTATTCACTTTACCGACATAATCAGAGAGTTTCACTTTCTTGGCCTTTATAAGTAACCCTTCTTCAACTAGTTCCTGGTAGAGAGAATCAATGGTCCTACAAAAAAGATGCACAATTTCAGTAAACTCTAGGATCTGTAAAAAAAAAGGTAAAAACTTCCAGTAGCAACATTAAAATTAAGCATTTGCATGTCTTTAGTTTATAAAATGTATATTTTTCCCTTAGAGGCCAATGATTAACATCAATCAGTACTTTTCTGTATTTATGCACATCATATTTTTCATTTCCTTACGCATTCCATTTCTTGTAACAACTGTAGAATTATCTATTTACAGATAAAAGCAACTACATAATTCTAAAAATTATGGCGGCGCACTCGCCTCTATTAGCCACCTCACTCCCATCTCTTTGTTGCTTGATTCCAGCTGTTTCCCCCTATCTTCTGTCTTCTCCCAGAATGTTCCCCTATCTTCTTTGTCCTCACAGAACAAGACACACAAACAAAGTATGTGTGTGTGTGTGTGTGTGTGTGTGTGTGTGTGTAGTAAAACCAGTTAGAAGTGATGAACTGATGACCAGAGAGACTGGTAAAGAGGTTCCCAGCTGGGTGCAGCGTCTCCCATGCTCCCTTCAGCTTGATCATGCACTGCCAGGCTCTGCAGGCAGCAGCGGCTGCCAGCATCACCTGTCCCCCACTGATTGAGGTAGTAAGGAGAATCCCAGGGCAGCGCTGCTTCTACCTGCTTCCCCCACCCCCTCCCTCACCTAAGGAGGTGGAGAGCCCAAGCCTGCTGAGGGCAATAGGCAGATCTGTGTGTCTCTCTGTTCTGTGTATTAAACTTCTATACACAGAGGTACAAGTGAAATGGTCTTCCTTTAATAATGTTATTCAGACAGCTTCATACTGGGTGGGGAGGGGAATGGCTTTAGATGCATAGAGTCCAGTATCAATTGGGATCACATAGCTTTCTGTAGATGATCCACCTACCCCCTCCTTAGGATCCTAATCCACAGTATGGGAACCCCTGCTTTAGACCATGTGGTGAAGGCATAAATGAAAGCTTTCCTCTACAGCTGGGGACATATGACATTTTGTGACAGTCACTTTTGCTAACAAAAAACCTTATTAAATTCTGTAATTAAAAAACCCTCCAGTTTACAATGATAGTTAAGGCTCTTGCAAATTCAATCATGCAATAAAAAGCATGGAAATTGCAAGTTAAGGCTCCTGCCTTAACTTATGTGCCATGTAAGCAGTAAAGATTGTTGTACAGTCTCACATATTGTGCTCACTTACAACTTAGGCTCCATGCACCAATGCTTTGCCTTTTAGCCCCAATCCTCTTCCCCTGCAGGTTGGGGGCAACACTGAAGCTGGGGACAGGAGAGCGTGAGCTGGCCCCTCACCCCCTCCTTGGTGTTCTTTTTTACACTTTTTTTTGTCTCTCACTCACTGGGACTGTCCCCCTGCTTGTTTTTTGTGTTACAGGTTTTTCAGAGACAGGTTCCTGCCCAGTGGCTTACAATCTAAGATGGACATGGGTGAGGGGAACACAGGGACAGACAGACAGACACACATGTTCCCATTTTACAGATGGAGAATTGAGGCTGAGATGTTGCAACTTGCCCAAGGCCACCCAGTGATTTCATGCCTAGGGCGGGATTAGAACCCTAGCTTCCCAGGTCCAAGTCCAGCTGGTCCACCATCCCGAAGGGGGCAAAAGCGAGCAGGGATCTGGGCCCTCAGAAAGTATTGGTCCGACCATGACAAAGGTGCCGTAACAATACCCCCAATAATTGGAAAACCTGTTTCCAGGCTGGTGCAAAACATTGAATTCAACGTGCATCCAACCTCATGTGTCGGACCAGATATTACCTGGGATAGGTCAAGGCCAGGAAATCCTGTTCTGCGCTTGAAAGGCAACGCCTCAGAGTATATGTTGAAATTACCCAAGACAATAAATCGAGGCAATCTCAACACCACCTCTGAGACCAGCTTGGCTAGAGCAGTCAGGGAGTCTACTGTGCAGTGGGGTTGTTGGTACACCAGCAGAATCCTCAATCTATGCTGTGCCTTGAACACAAGATGGACACAGTCCATCTTGGCCAAGTCAGACACTGGATAGCTTTGACAGATCAGGCTGTCTTTACAGACCACAGCTACTTGGCCCCCAGGCTCCCAATCATAGTCTGGTGCCGGCCAGCACCATCTGAGTCAATGCTGACACAGACGCCTTGTTCAACCAGGTCTCGGGAAGGTATACAAGGTCAGCGGCCTCATTCTGAATAAGATCATGGATGGTAGCTGTTTTATTCACCACTAACCTTGTATTAAACAGCATCACTAAAAGTTCAGAGGTTCCACTGATGTCAACCCCCAAATATCCTGAGATGAGGGGAGAGGAGGACAGGGGAACAGATACCAAGTGACTGCCCCTGTTCCCATGATGACTTTTCCTCTCTCCCACCATACCTCCCCATGCCCAAAACAACCCCAATTGGTTCAGCGCCACCCCAACAACTCCCCTCGCAGGAGATCCCTCTTTCCCCAGCTCTACAATAAGCCAGCAGGCACCCCCTAAGCCTGACATCCCCAGAGAAAAGTTGTCCAGGGAGGTAGGCAGGGAAGCCACCATACCACATGTCCTTCACCCCGAAATCTCCATGCCATACCCCCCCCCTCACCAGGGGGTCATGGCACAACCTTTTCCTCCCACACCCCCGCCTTATCCCCCTGCCACCGGGGGATTGTGGCACCACCCCCACCTCACCGGTCATGGCACAACTCTTCTATACTCCCCACTCCTACCGGGGAGATCATGGCACCACCCCAACTCCCAATGCCTTTACACCCCCCTCTTACTGGGGGAGCCATGGCATTGCCCCCATCATTGCACTGTCCTGCCAAAATTCCCCATTCCATACCATAAAAATAAAATAAAATAGACTCAACCCCAACCTTTGTCATAGTCAGACCATTACCTTCTGAGGGCCCAGATCCCTGCTCTCTTTTGCCGCCTTTGGGATGGTGGACCAGCTGAACTTGGACCTGGGAAGCTAGGGTTCCAATCCCACCTTAGGCATGAAATCACTGGGTGGTCTTGGGCAAGTCTCAACCTCAATTCTCCATCTGTAAAACGGGAACATGTGGCAGGGAGGGGAAGCTGACATCACCTGACCCCCTTCCTCTCCTCTGAAGGTATGTATCTTAGGGCTGGGCACTGGGGGTTGGGTGTCGGCCATTGGTCGGGCTGTTTATGGATGCTGTGGTGGCCAGGACATGTTGCCAATCACTTTTGTGTGATTCCAGACCTGTGCTGCTGCTGCTGCAGGTTCCGCCTGCTCCTGCCAGCTCCACGTGGGTCACGGTCCAGGTCTGGGAGCCCTTTGGAGGGCTCACCCACTGGGACAGACATCACCTGGCCCCAAGTGATATCACCCCCCTCCCTTGTGAGAGGAGAGGGGGCTAGGCCAGGGTAGTCCTCACTCATGGACTTCTGGGAGTCAGAGAGGGATATCAGCGGCTGTCATCCCTGCTCAGCGGAGGTGGCTTTAAGCCTGCCGGGCACCCCACGGCAGCACTCCGTGGGTCCCCGACGTGCTGAGGCCCCCCCACAACAATGCACCAGGACGCTCTGCCACTGCCGGCGTCCCTGGCACGTGATACGGAGCCCTGACCTGTTGCCACACACCCCTCACCAGCACGCAGCATTGGGAGGCCCCCGCCCGCCACAGCGCTCAGAGTGCTTGCGGGCACATACAGGGGCATGGCCCGTAGGATAAAGCCCAGCGCCACAGATACAGCAGCGCTGGTGATTCAGAGAGACCGGCCCCCTTGAGGTGAACGTGGTGGAGTGTGAACTGTGGAGCAAGCAAGAGCGAGTGACCTCAAAAGCCCAGAGCGCCTGGACCTCTCCCCTTGTGTCTTCCTGTGGCTGAATTGGTGAGTGTTTGTGAGTGTGAGTGGAGTGAGAGTGTGTGTGCATTTCCCCATGCCACTCCCCTGTCCAGGGTTTCAACCTTCCTGTGTGAGTGACCCGTTTCTCCTCCCTTCGTGGGCTTCCCTTCCTTATTCCCTCACCTCTCCCCCACATGTATCGCCCCCTTCCCCTCGCTGACCCTGGAGAGAGTGAGATGAGTGAGTACCGGGGCAGACCTTGGCTTCCCTGTGTCGCAGCACCCAATAATGATAGTGGCCTGTTCTCTTTGAGTAGAGGTAAAGGCCATCACACTATCCTGATGGGCATTATCCTCACGCCATCGCTCCCCTATACCAGGCAAGCCTCGGTCGTGTGTGTGCCCCCATGCAAGTGTTGAAACTCCCCTGCCTAGTGACAGTGCCTTTGCAGCACCGCAGGCAAGCCCTGAAGGGCGTGCGCATAAGGGCCATGCCAGTGGGACTGAGGGGAGTGGTGGTGGTGATGGTGGTCTGGGTATGGGCGGATTCACAGGGGGGGCTCAGGAGGCTTCAGCCCCCCCCATTTCATTTTGGCTTTCATTTTCATTGGTTTTACTGGAAAACACATTTACAGCTGTAACTTTGTTGTTTTTCACTATATGTGGCTGAAACATGGGCTGCATATACCTCAAATGGAAGGCATTAAGTGTACCAAATTCCACAAGTATTGAATAAAGGAAATAAGGAATCCAATTTTAGAAGCAATTGAATCATTGAATTGAATCATTTTGGCTTTCATTTTCATTGGTTGCAATGGAAAACACATTTTCGGCTGTAACCTTGTTGTTTTTTTACTATATGTGGCTGAAACCTGGGCTGCATATACCTCCAATGGAAGTATTAAGTGTACCAAAGTTCACATTGAGTAAAGGAATCCAATTTTAGAAGCAATTGAATTATTTTATTTTGCAAAATTCTTCATATACATTCATATACATTCTTAGCTGTAACTTCTTTGTCTCATATTTAATGTAGATGACACTTGGCAGGTTTACACCCCTTCCCATATTTACTATCTTTGCTAACTTTCAGAAGTATTGGATAAAGGGTCCTGGTGGTATAAGCAATTAACATATAAATGTATATCTGACTAACATCGTTGTAGCCCAACCAGTGTACATGAAATTTGGCAGGGCTGTATATAACACTTTCATTATCATTTCATTATCATCTCTGCCACATATCAGAAAGCTGTGATAAAGGGTCCCAATTTTATATGCCTGCACAGCATATGCAGAGAAGGAGCCTATGCCAGGGATTCTCTTACGTCACTGTGGTATAAGATCGGTTGGTGATGCCAATTGGCCAGCAGAAAGGTCAACCAAATATCCTCATTCTGTGCTGTGACCATCCCAACATCTCTCCCCCACTTGTTACTGGAAAGTCAGAAGCATCTGTTTAGGAAAGAGTCAATAGAGATTCTCTTATGTCCTCTGTCCCCGTGCTGCAGGATGTGATTGTGATGATAATTGACCAGCCTGGATGTGTAAACTATGTCCCTTGATTGCTGGGATGCTATCCCCAAGGTCCCAGTTATGTCTTTTATGCCCTTATGCCCACCTCAGGGCCACCCCCTATGCCTGCCTCTAAGCCACTACCAATTGGTCCTGTAAATCTGGAAGCATGCAGTAATTGGCCAGTGAATGTGTCTGTTAGTCTTTTGGTTTGCTCCACATGCTCCCTCCTACAGTCTCTCTCCCCCTGCCATGCAGGGTGACTGCCTCTGACTGGCACTGCATGTGCTGCTATTTATCTGAATAATGGTCTTCACAGTGACAAAATCAACTGCTTATAAAATTGGGTCCCTTTTTCAAATTGTTCTGTAGTATGGCAGAGATGACAGTGATGGTATGTGATACATTCCTACCAAATACCTTTTAAACCGGATGGAATATACAAATGATATTGCTGGAAATGTATTTTCAAGTTAATGTCTTATACCATCAGGACCCTTTATCCAATCTTTCTGAAAGTTGGCAGGAGTGTTAGGCTTATGGAGGGACATATTATTCACATGTGTAATGCAAATTGGATGCAAGATAAAGAAATTGTAGCCATGAATGTGTGTGGAGATTTTCTGAAAATCACAACATTCAATTGCTTCTAAAATCAGTTTCCTTTACCTAATCATTTCACAAATTGGTACATGTAGCGCCCTCCATTGCGGGTACACCCTCCCCATGTTTAATCAGAATTGAATAAGAAGCAAAAAAGTTACAGCCATAAATATGTTTTTCAGGTTTTTCCCTTTATTTCAAAAACAAAATGTTATTTTCATTTCTATTTTTGTTATTATTATTTGTCATTTTTGATATTGCAATAACAACAATGAAAACAACAAAGTTCATTACCGTTATTGTAATAATGAAAATGACATGCACACCCCTACAAGGGGGCATGATTTGCCCATCTCTCTTTTATTGTTCTCTTTCGGCATGGAGTGCAGTGGGGATTTGCTTCTTACCTGATTGGCTTGTAAGGGGGCATTTCCCCCCTCTCTTTTATTGCCCTCTTTTGCATAGTGAGGATTTGCCTCTCATCTACTTTGGACTTAAGGGGGCATTTGCCCCTCCCTGATTTATTTCCCTCTTTGGCATGCGGTACAATGGGAATTTGCCCCTAGACTTCGTATTTTCCTGTAGTGAGACTAGGGGAAGGGGTTATTTAACCATCTGTGTTTGATGTCCACTTTCAGGCGGCAGCTGGAGCCCAGCTATCATATCCACTGCTTCACTGAACCGGAGTCCCCCTCCCCTGTTGGAGCTGTGGCTTGGGGGGCTTCCCATGGATTTGGGGTGGGGGATAAATTGGCCTAACACTGTTGCTCACTTGGTAGGGGGTGGGGCTGGAGGCGGGGCCTGCTCACCTGGGCAGACCTATACTAACTTTGGATTTCAGCCCCCCCATCCACATCACTTCTGGATCCGCCCCTTTGTTTAGGGAAGGCTTGTGAGGGGGGTTATGTGTTTTCGGTAGGGGGTATTATGTTGTGGAAGGTTAGAGATTTTCTCTGGCTACTGTGTGAGGGGGACTAGAGTGGGAGTGGGATCTTTTCCTCCAGTGTGAAGGGGGGGGAGGTCCTGAGGGGTTGGTGTGAGATCCTGCAAGCGGGTGGAATAGGGGAATTGGTGGGGAGAGGATCTCCCTAGCCATGTGGGTGGAGCAGCTGGAAGGGGGAGTCCAGCGGGGGGGGGCAACAATTAGGGTCGTGATGGGGTGGGGGAGATATTTATGGTGGGGTGAAATCTGTGAGATGAGTCAGGTGTTTGCTGCCTGTCCCTCTCACTTCCCCCCAAGCAGGTGACGAAGCGGCTCATGATCAGGGGACTCCTGGTCGGAATCTGATGCTGCTGAATGTGAGGTTGGTGGTTAATAAATCCATTACAGTCCAGGAGTTAATCCTGGACTATGATGCCAACCTCGTGTGCATTATGGAGACCTGGCTGGACAATGAGTCAGGGCCTATTTTGGCTGACCTCCTGTCAGCCAGGTACTCTGTGCAGCATAAGCCTTGGTTGGAGGGATGGGGGGGAAGCGGTGTAGCCATTATTTTTAAGGATTCGTGGTCTGTCAGGAGGTATCTGGTGCAGGTCATATTGCGGGGTAGAGGGCCCCCATCTTGTATTTGATTTGGCAGGGGAGAGATTGGGGGTGATTCTAGTATACTGTGCACCTACCTGTATGGCAGCATCGCTACTCGCCCTGATGGAGCTGGTGTCGGATGTGGTGTTGCGTTCCCTGAAGACACTAGTCTTGGGGGGACTTCAGTGTACATGCTGACGCCAGTCTTGGTGGTGCAGAGTGTGAGTTCATGGCCTCCATGGCAACCATGGGCCTGTCCCAAATTGTCAACGTCCCAATGCATGATGGGGGGCATACCCTGGACCTGATTTTTTGCACCAGCCTTGAGGCGGCAGATTCATTGATGGGGGAAGTGTCAGTAGAACCCTTGTCATGGACAGATCATTACCTCCTGTGAGCACATCTCCTGGCGCATGTCTGCCCCTGGGTGGTGGTGTAGAACCAATTTGGATGGTTCAACCCCGGAGACTAATGGAACCTGAGCTGTTCCGAAATCTCTTAGGGAGTTAGTCTCTGATCTTGACGACCACCTGCTCGATGACCTTGTGGCTTTATGGAATATCTGACTGTTGGAGGCCATCGACCGGACGGCTCCGAGGCGTCTGCTCCCTCGGCGATGGCTCCTCATGCCTCTATGCCTATGCTGTAGCCGTAAGGGTAGCAAAAAATGAGGTTTTTTGCTGCCTGCATAGCCTCTGCAAAATCTCGTCCAGAGGAGCTTTCCCAGGTGGTGAACGATTGGTCGGTCCTCTCTCCCTTCTTCTGGAATCGGAGGTATCTAATGCCCACTGTGACATGTTTGGTGATTATTTTGCAGAGAAAATCACTCGAATTCACCACAACTTCGAAGTCACACTTATTGCAGTAAATGAATCAGAGGTTGTGGAAGCCCCGCTCTGTCTGGTTTTGTGGGATCGATTTCAGTTGGGATTATCTGCCAGGATGGGGGCTGTTCTTGGGGCTGTTAGAGCCACCTTTTGGGAACTTCATCCGTGCCTGTCCTGGCTGGTTAAGGCCAACCGGGAGATGGTGTTGGCCTCCCTTTGGGAGGGCAGAGTGCCAGGCTGCCTTAAAGAGGTGGTGGTGTGGCCTCTGCTAAAAAAAACCCATCACCTGATGTTGATTCCCTCACCAGTTATTAGCCAGTCTCTAACCTTCCACTTTTAGGGAAGGTTATGAGCGGGTGGTGGCCCAGCAGCTGTGGGAACATCTAGACTGCACTGGTTAACTGGATCGCTTTCAGTCCATTTTTTGTCCAAGCTATGGCACGGAGACTGCACTTATGGCCTTGGTCAACAACCTTCACCGTGAATTAGATCAGGGTTGTTTGATCGTGCTAATTCTGTTAGACCTGTCAGCTGCTTTTGATACTGTTGACCATGAGATGTTGGTGACTCACTTGCGGGATCGAGCTGGAGTGGGCGGGATCATCCTTAACTGGTTCACTCCTTCCTGGCTGGGAGAACTCAGCGTGTGGTGCTTGGGGATTGTTGTTCATCTCTACGGGACCTCACCTGTGGTGTCCTGCAAGGTAATATTCTGTCCCCGCTATTGTTCAATGTGTATATGCAGCCACTTGGCGAGGTCGTGAGATGGTATGGGGTGCAGTGTCATCAATATGCTGATGACACCGAACTCTACCTCTCGTTTTCATCTGACCCAGACCCGGCAGTCTCAGTGCTTACCCAATGTCTGGCAGCTGTTGGGGATTGGATGAGGGTGAGCCGACTGAAGATGAATCCCGAAAAGATGGAGGTGATGGTGGTGGGAAGGGCAGTGGATGTGGTACTTCCCATCATTGATGGGGTCCGCCCTCCACTGGTATCCCAGGTCCGTAGTTTGGGGGCGCTCCTTGTTCCGCTTGGATCTCCAAGTGGGGGCTGTGGTGAGGAGTGTGTTTCGTCAATTAGATCTGGTGCAACGGCTTTGGCCGTATGTTTCAGATAGTGACCTGGCTACCATCATCCATGCTTTCATTACATCAAAATTGGACTATGTGGGGCTACCTATGGTGACGGTCCGGAGACTGCAGCTAGTGCAGAATGCTGCGGCCCATCTCTTTATGGGGATGGGTCGCTGTGATCACTTTACACCAGTGCTCTGTACTGGCTGCCTATAGTTTTCTGGGCCCAATTCAAGGTATTAGGTTTTGACCTATAAAGTCCTATACGACCTTGGTCTGACTTACCTGTGGGACCGCCTCGCTCTCCGCACTCTGGAGTGGCGTCTGCGATTCACTGGGGCGCCCTTCTCGAGGTTCCCCGTGTGGCCCGGGGGCCACTATGGAGAGGGTGTTCTTGGTGGCCACACCTAGGCTGTGGAACTCCCTCTCTGTGGACGCCCGAGTGGCCCTGGATCTCCCCTTCTTCTGCCGTATCTGTGAAACCTGGCTGTTCCGCGTGGCTTTTGGCAAGTGAGATGGGGTGTAGGGTAAGATGGGGGGAGGGGAAGGGGGAAGGTTTGTTTTGTACCTTCCCTTTTATTGAATTTCATTGTTTTATTGTTTTTATGTGTTTTGATATTGTAAGCTGTTCTGGGCTGCTTGGAGCAGGAAGAGTGGGGTATTAAATGATTTTATAAATAAATAAATAAATAAAACCTCCAGCTGCTGAATGGCTGCCAAATGTCAGATGGCCTTTGGCACCAGCCTTCAGAAGGCACCTGCCTGCAGAGGTCAAGGGACTTATAAAGGTAGAGGGCCAGGACTGGGGGTGGGACAGCTCCAGGTGGAAAGATGGAGTTCTGTCCCGTCCGCACCTCTAACAGCAGCCTTCCTCTCCCTGCTAGGGCCATAGTCCTTATAAAGACAGAGGGCCAGGGCTGGGGGGGCAGGGCAGCCCTAGGTGGAAATATGAAGTCCCACCCCTTCCACTTCTCCAGCAGCAGCAGGGAAATTCTCTGCCTGCCCTGCTTATTGGTAAAGAATGACTCATATATTGCAGCTGAGGAGAGTAGTTAGCAGAGAATCAGGATTCTGCCCACCCTCCTGCAAGCCCTGAGTCCTGAGCTTGCAGGGTAGGCAAAGCAAAGAAAGGAAATTCTGTTTCCCAACAAAAAGGTCAGCAGGGAGGCCAGAAAACTCTCTCCCTGTCCCACCATGCAAGTCCTGGACTTGGGGAGTTCATAGGAGCTGTGAGGAGGAGGGGGAAAGGATGCATGCAAAAACTTTCCACAGGAAAAGTCAGACCTTTTTCTGCAAAATGTTAAACCTCACCTTCCCCAAATAATTACTCATATGGTAACGTTTCTGTAGTTATATGCAGAAAAATGTGTAAATTATCAAGACAACTTTATCAAGATAATGTTGAAAATGCAGTTGCCAAAACAAGGAATTCATCTTAAATCCTTCACCACAAGTTCGATGCCGCACTTATTGCAGTGGGTGAACCAAAGGTTGTGGAAGCCCCGCATTGTTCGGCTCCATGGGATCAATTTCAGTTGGTGTCGTCTGCTGGGGCAGGGGATGTTCTTGGAGCTGTTAAGGTCACCTTTTGTGCACTTGATCCATGCCTGTCCTGGCTGGTTAAGGCCAGCTGGGAGATGGTGTTGGCCTCCATTTGGGAGGGCAGAGTGCCAGGCTGCCTTAAAGAGGTGGTGGTATGGCCTCTGCTAAAAAACCCCATCACCTGTCTTGGCTGGTTAAGGCCAGCTGGGAGACGGTGGAGCCGTTGCTGGTGGGGGTGATCAATGCCTCCCTTCGGAAGGGCAGTGTGCCAGGCTGCCTTAAAGAGGTGGTGATGCAGCTTCTGCTCAAAAAGCCATCACTGGACGTTGATTCCGTCGCCAGTTATCGACCGGTCTCTAACCTTCCCTTTTAGGGAAGTTTATTGAGCGGGTGGTGACCCAGCAGCTGTGGGGGCATCTAGACCGCACTGGTTATCTGGATCCCTTTCAGTCTGGTTTTCGTCCAGGCTATGGCACGGAGACTGTGGTTGTGGCCTTGGTCGGCGACCTTCACCGTGAATTAGATCAGGGTAATTCGACCCTGCTAATTTTCTTAGCTTTATCGGTAGCTTTTGAAGGGCAGGGTAGGAAATGATTTAATAAATAAATAAATAAATAAATAAAATAAAACTTTATTCTCCCCAAAAATATTGACCTTCTTAAGGTTCCCCTACAACCTATATTGAACCTAAGTTAAATAGGAATATATTCAGTCTAATTTCAGGAAATTCAGACCTCATGAAAAATCTGATAGCTGTCAGAGGCTACTAGGTGTTCCTATAACTGCTGTAGGAATAAAAGCTAATGGTAATTTCTCAAATAAAGGTTTATGTGTATTGCTGAAAATAATATAACTAAATTAACACATGTGCATAACCTAGATCTATCTTGCACAACATCAAGACAGCTTTCCATTCTATAATGCAGTATAATATACTGCACTAAAAGCTATCAGTCAAGAGGGGATGTAGCATTTGAAAATACAGAAAATATATTTAATCTGAAACCTTTAAAAATAAATTAAAATGGACATTCTATAAATGTGGAATATCCCTCTCATGTTATCTAAGCTTGTATGTATTTTATAGCTCTTAGAAATTTTACTCATTGTAATGTTCTTCAAGAATGCTCAGCAATTGGTAATACTAGGTTAAATTTTAAGCCTACTGTCTGACACTGTCCTTTTGTACATGAACAAAGCTAAAAAGGTTATCTGCTGGTATGTGAATCTCAGAGGAATATGTGCACACTTTACCTGTCAGGAGTCAGATCTTTCTCCTTCTTAGATTTTTTTTTCCGTCCACCCTTTTTTCCTTTTTTCTTTTTCTGAGGACCATAAAATGTAGACAATAGTTAACAATGCAGGTGATAGGGCAGTACATCTGAGTTCTACAGGAATCCATATATGGCTCAGACTAGATGTAGAATACTAGTTATTTCACACTTAAAAATAGTCACACTTCACTATAACAAACCCTGCTTATAATCCCTGCCCTCCCTTACTCTCACCACGGTGGTGGACCAGTTAGGTTGCTCTGCCCCCAGAGATTGATGGAGCCAATAGGAAACAACTTTCTTGGGGAAGATACCAACAGACCTTGATGACTACTCTATTAATGACTTGGTCAAGTTGTGGAACAGAACACCGAATTCAGCCATTGATATGGTGACACCCAAACAACTCCTTTCACTGCTGTGACAGCAGGAGTCACATTTTTATGGGGGACCTGAGGCAGTTAAAGAGGAAGTAGGCATGACTGTGGCATATTCTTTTAAAGTGACTATGCTGTGGCAGTGGCGAAGAAAGCTTTCTTCTCTGCTGCCAAAGCATCTGCAAAGTACTGTTCCAGGTGGCGAACAGCCTGATGAATCAGGGTTGTCTCCACCTACTGGAGCCTGAATCACCTACTGCTTGCTGTGATGGGTTTGCTACCTACTTTGTAGAAAAAAATAACTTGTATTTGGCACAACCTAGGGATTTTTAGTTTGGTGGAAGTGTCAAAGTATGAGGTTGGGGAATCTCAATCTTGTCCTGTTTAACTGGATCAAAAAGGTTAAATTCTTAAATTTCAATTGGTGTCGTCCACTGATGTAAAGGATGTGCTTCGAGGGTTGTGAGTAACTGGTTGAAAATTAGATCTATACCCATCTTCGCTGGTGAAAAGCCAGCAGGAGACCTTGGGGCCACTGCTGGCTGAAGTTATCAATGCTTTCCTCTAGCCTGGTGGGGTAGGTTGCCAATCATCCTCAAAACTTTCCCTGCTCAGGAAACCACATCTTGACACTGGGCATGAGCCATCATGCATGCACTGCTTCTATGTGATTTCCATGCAGTTTGTGCACACGTCAGTCCCCGTAATGGTTGCGTGTGTGTAGGTTGCATGTGCATGCTCATCTGCAGGACTTGGGATCAGCCCCACTGACTCTCCTGGACAACTATCGCCTCATCTCTATCCTCCCACTTTTAGGGAATGTTATTAAATAGGTGGTTGCTTTCCATCATCAGACACACCTGGATGCTATCAGATTCTTGGACTTTGTGTCCAGTTTTTGTTCTGGGTATAGTATGAGGCTACTCTTGGGGCCCTGGTTGATGATCTACACATGGAGATCAACATGGGAAATTTAATTTAATTTATTTATTTATTAATTAAAACATTTGATATCCTGCCCTTTTTGCCAAAGAAGGTTTGGGGGGCTTACAATGTACAAAAATATGAAAAATACACATATGAAAAATACACAAGTAACATGAACATAAAACATCTAAAAAGTGGGGAGAAGAGGAGAAAAAAGGAAGAAAACATCCCCCCCCGGGAAAAGAGGAAGGAAGAAATAAATACTCCACCCTTACCACCCCTCATAAAAATAAAACCCACCCCGCTGATTGCACCCTGCTTATAGCATTGGACCTTTCAGCACCTTTCGGTACAGTTGATCATTAGTTGTTGCTGACATGATTGCAGGACCTGGCAGGATTTTGGGGAACTACTTGAGTGGTTCCCTTCATTCCTCCCAGGGAGGTCCCAGAAGGTGGTGATGGGTGGGTGGATGCGTATCATTCCCTTGGGACTTGTCTCCATTCTTCTTCGATGTATATCTGAGTCACTGGACAAGATCATGTATAGATATGGAGTGACGTGCTATCATTATGACGATGACAGACAGCTCTATCTGTCTTTTTCATTAGAACTTGCAATCTCGCTGCTTACCCAGTATCTGGCTGCTTTTGTGGACTGTATGCAGGTGAGCCAATTGAAACCGAATCCCAACAGGACTGATGGGTCTGGAGTGCCATAGCGACAACTGTCATTGACAGGTTCTGGCCTCCCTTGTTTATTCAGGTTCAGTCTTGGAGTTCATAGCCTTTGTAAGATCTATTGTTGCACTTAGGGCACTTTTACACGAGCGGGGTGCCGTGGTGTGACCTGTTTGTGCGATATTTCAAAATCCCGCAAGGCGGGATTAGACGAGACAGGTCCGGGATCATAAGCGTTGAAGGCAGTTGCGCATTGTTTACAGAGCGCGAATTAAATACCTCGATTGTGAAGTATTTAATTCGCGGTCTGAAAACAATGCGTGGCCGTCTTCAACATGCATGATCCCGGACTTCCGTCTCGTCTAATCCTGGCTTGTGGGATTTTGAAATATCGCACAAGCGGGTTGTACCACGGCGACCCGCTCATGTAAAAGCAGCCTAAAGATTAGGTTGCTGCAGTGGCCAGGAGCACTCTTTATGAAGTCCATCTGGTGAGAAGGCTGCAACTCTTTCTCTCAGGTTTGGACTGGCCACTATTATCCATGTCTTCATAACCTCAAGGCTAGGGGGAATGGGTTTTTTAGGTGGATTAAATTTTTTTATTTATTCATACTTTAAAACTATTTCTAAAACTATTTCTTCTGTTCTTAAAATTATTGTTTCCCACCAGGAGGCTCTTTAAGGATAGTGCAGGATTATTTAAATATATAAATAAATAAACAAGCAAACAAATAAATAACAACCCCCTGTTTTAACAATCTCTATTTCAAGAACCATTTCTATCAATTACATATTGCTAAACCCTATTGTAGTGAGCACCCTGCTAATAATGACTTCACCCCTTGCTTTTTATTTTTAGTTCAGGAGAAATACAGTTTGACTTGGGCAAAACTGCCACAGAAGCGTTTGAAAGTATTTTCTACCCAGAAATGATAGCTGATTAGCATATCCAAAATCAGACAAAATCCAAGCATGGGAAGACCCTTAAATTGGGTGGGTTAGGGGGGTTTTATCTCCCGCCATCCTTATTTATTGTATTTTTTACCCTAGCCTGTTTTATTGTTGTGATTTTATGTGTGTTTTAATATATTTTTATAATTGTATTTTATGTCCCTGGAATTGTTAGCCGCCCTGAACTTTTCTCAGGAGGGGTGGGATATAAATTGAATAAATAAATAAATAAATAAATAAATTTGTGTTTCAAAGTGGTGGCCATATGGTAATTTTAATTTAAGACTAATTTCTCATTAAACTGTTTTATTTCCACTGTGGTAACATCTCATTGGCCAGTAATTGATTTTAAAAGCCTAAGAAATAACTATTGCAAGCCCAGGAATGTAAAATTTAAATATTGAAATATATGCATATGTTTATATATTATATATACATAATTAAACCCAGGGTATTTTCAGACGTTACAAGATCACAGTGAACCACGGTGAATACCCACCTGTGGTCACTGTGTCTCGAACGTCTGTTTGGCGGCCGCCAGATGTTCGCCACGGTCAGTACCCACATGGGGTCAATTTGAACCACGCTTCCCGGGCTAGCCGGGGGAATGTCCCGGGAAGCGTGGTCAAAGAGATCCCCAGCGGGGACAAAAAAAAAGTAACGTCTGGCCGGGCGCCACGGCCCGGGATCACCGGCGGGATCCCGGGCCGAGGAGAATCCGACCCAACGCGGCAGCCTCATTGGCCCCATCGCCCACCCGTCTCCCCAGAGGGCGGGCGGCAGGGTGCGTGGAGGGGGCGGGGCCGTGCGGCTGCACGTTGCACCGCGCGGCCCCGCCCCCTCCCAGATTCCCCGATGGGATCCCCCCGGCACGTCTGATACGGCGTGATGGGGTGATCCCGGCGGGGAACGAATTGGGTGATTTCGGTACGGGGTCAACGTATTGCATTTATTATACATAACATATTATAACTAATAAACTAAAAACTAAATAATATATTTACTAACTGAAGATTTATTTCCTAGTAACAAAGATCAAAGCAATCACAGCTTGATCATAACAGCATCTGAGTTCTATGAAGACATCGTGTCACATAAGAAGTCAGTACATGATGTAATTTCCAGTGATACACTGTCACATATAATTGATGCGCTGGCTGCAAAGCAAACTGAGTTACACAATAATTCTAAAACCAGTCAGCTTTGGCTGGAGTATCAGTGAATGGTAAATACTGTTCATAAGCTGCTGATAGACTGGTTCATGGGATTTGCACCTGGAAGCTATGTATGAACCTTTTTCCATTAGTGCAGCAGCTGGTCATCACAACTACCTGAAATCAGGCTACTTGTACTTAAAGAATATGCTTCATTTACCTAATTAGCACCCTAATGTCTACACCATATTTCAGAAGGGACTGCACGTAGTAAGAAGTAATAAACTTTGGGCAGGACTGAGTACTGATCTCGTTATAGCTCAGGTACTGATGTTCTCTCTGAAAGAAAGGGGAGGCCTGGCACATGGTAGTGGGTTAACAGAAATGCAGAGGGCATTATGGTTGCTGTCAGTGCAGCCCGAGCTGCATGGCAGGAGGGGCGGGGTAAAAATCTATGAAAATAAATAAATAAATAAATAAATAAATATAATCTAGCTATGCAAGAGTACACTGATATTTCATATTGTACAAGTGAACAACATAAGGAAATGAGTGAGGTAAGAATCCTGAAAGACATCACTGATACTCAGAAGGCCCTAAACTGCTTAAGGCCATTTCACCATTCCATTCCAACACTTTGTTACAAAATATCATAAGTGGAGTCTCAACACAGTTGGGTGTAAATGTCCATGAATTACATGATATTGTGTCCTTAGGGGAACTGCCCCCACCCCCAATCTTGATGACTGTTCATTTGATGGCCTCGTAGCTCTTTGGAATTCCTTGCTGATTGAGGCCATCAACTGAATGGCTCCTAGGCGTCCACTTCTTGTAGAAGTGGGAGAACCAGAGGTAATGAAGGCCCCACCCTGTCTGGTTTCATGGGACCAGTTTCAGTGGGTATCGCCCACTGATGCGTTGGATGTCCTTGGGGCGGTTAGAGCCACTTGTTGTGAATTACATCAATGCTCGTCTTGGCTGGTCAAGGCCTGCCAGTTAGGACTGTTGCTGGCAAGGGTTGTCAATGCCTCCTATAAGGAGGGCAGAGTGCTGAGCCGCCTTAAGGAGGCGGTGGTGCGGCCGCTGCTCAAAAAACCATTGCTTGACATTGACTCCCTTGTCAGCTACGGGCCAGTCTCTAACCTTCCCTTTTAAGGGAAGGTTATTGAACAGGTGGTGGCTCAGCAGCTTCAGGGGCATCTGGATCGGATTAGTTTTCTTGATCCTTCGCATTCTGACTTTTGCCCTGGGTTTGGCACGGAGACAGCACTTGTAGCTTTGGTCAACAACCTGTGCCATGAATTGGACCAGGGCAGATCATCTCTTTTGATTTTATTAGATCTCTCGTCAGCGTTTGATACTGTTGACCATGAGATGTTGGTGGCCCGTCTGTGGGACCGGGCTGGGGTGCGCAGAATTGTTCTTGAATGATTCCGCTCTTTTCTGACCAGGAGAACTCAATGGGTGGTGCTTGGGGAGTGTTCATCATCTCCCCAGAACTTCACATCTAGAGTCCTGCAGGGTTCTATTCTGTCCCTTCTCCTGTTCAACGTGTATATGCAGCCTTTGGGTGAGGTCGTGAGAGGATTCGGTGTACATTGCCATCAGTATGCTGATGATACACAGCTTTACCTCTCTTTTTCTGCAGACCTAGAGCCGGCAGTCTTGGTGCTTACCCGGTATCTGGCGGCTGTGGGGGATTAGGTGAGGGCGAGCCGTCTGAAACTGAATCCCGAGAAGACTGTGATGTTGGTGGGTCGGGCTGAAGTGGTGGTGACCCCCCCCATAGTTACTCAGGTCCGTAGTCTGGAGGTGCTTCTCGATTCGCAGCTCCGCTTGGATTCTCAAGTGGTGGTAGTGGTGAGGAGCGCTTTTCGCCAGCTACATTTGGTGCGATGGCTGTAGCCATATGTTTCATACTCTGACCTGGCCCCCATCATCCATGCCTTCATCACCTCTAGACTGGACTACTGCAACACACTCTATGTGGGGCTATCCTTGGTGATGGTCTGGAGGCTGCAGCTGGTGAAGAATGAGGCGGCCAGCCGCCTTACGGAGACGGGTCGTTGTGAGCACATTACCCCAGTGCTCCGTTCTCTGCACTGGCTGACTATTGTCTTCCGGGTCTGATTCAAGGTGTTGGCGTTGACCTATAAAGCCCTAAACATAAACAGCCTGGGCCCCACTTACCTGCGGGAACGCCTCACACCCCAGGCCATGGTGCAGCCCCTGCGGTTGGCCAGGGATGCCCGACTCGAATGGCGATGATGGGGAAGGTATTGTCAGTGGCTGCTCTTAGGCTGTGGAATTTATTCCAGACGGAGGCCCACCTGGCCCCAACCTCCCATTTTTCTGGAGACAGTGTAAGACCTGGCTATTCTGCCAGGCTTTGTTGGGGGGGGGGG
>QEPC01005992.1:568852-582486 GCA_003113815.1 Sphenodon punctatus
CTGGCTCCCTTCCCCTGCTCCCCAGTGTCTCAGGGTGCCCATACCTTGTATCACCCCTGGTGTCCCGGGAGTGCATAGTGGTGTGTGGCTGTTTCCCCCCTCCTTATTCCCACATTCGGTTGGCTCAGTCTCTCTTCCCCAATGATGAAAAGGGTTGCCTTGTAATATACAAGGAAAGCCCACCCAATAACCTGAGGGGATTATTTACCAGTGTCTGCTCGCTACAAGAGACTCTTGCCTCCGTGACCCTTTCTTCCCTGCCCCGTCCCCTTCCCTTATCCTTACAAGGAGCTAATGTGATGGGTGCATTGTTTAACATGTTCATGGAGATGTAGATGTTGATATTGCTAAAGCTGTAGTTTCATCATCCAAAACATGTACATCTATACTCTCATTGGAGAGGATACGAACCTGATCATTCTTCTTTTGTGTTACAGCCGCCAAAGTGATTTCAAGCTGCACTATCGCAGTAACATTAAACAGAAGACATGTGTCTCTTCAGCATTTGACATTTATAGCATTTGACAGCAACTCAGTGATGATACATGCAACTATCTACTGTTTCTGCATGCCTTCACAGGCTCAGACACCACCTCATGAATTTTTGGCATTGGAAAAGCTACAGCTTTCCAGAAATTATTCCGTGAGTTATGAGCCGTATTCTGTTCCAATAATAGGACAAAATCTGAAATTGAATGTGCAGGGCAGAAGGCAATGTTATTACTGCACAGTACTAGCAACGCAAATGATCACCTAGACAGACTTGTCTGTTGAATGCTTGTGGAGAAGGTCGTGCATTCAAAATCATCACAACTGAACATTTGCCTCCAACCATCTCCTTGGGACCTCATGTGTGGCATTCCGCAAGGTTCAATTCTGTCCCCAATCCTGTTCAATGTGTACATGCAGCCTTTGGGCAAGGTTGTGAGAGGGTTTGATACTGGATGTCATCAATATGCTGATGACACCTACCTATAACTCTCTTTTTTACGCTCATGGTTCCGCTCATTCCTGGCCAGTAGAACTCAGAGTGTGGTTCATCATCTCCTCGGGATCTTAAATGTGGAGTCCTGCAGGGTTCTATTCTGTACCGTCTCCTGTTCAATGTATATATGCAGCCGTTGGTGAGATCGTGAGAGGGTTTGGAGTGGGGTGTCATCAATATGCTGATGACACCCAGCTATACCTCTTGTTTTCATCTGACCCAGACCCTGCAGTCTGTGTTAACCCGATGCCTGGCCATGGTGGGGGGATTGGATGAAGGTGAGTCACCTCAAATTGAATCCCGACAAGATGGAAGTGATGCTGGTGGGTAAGGGGTGTGTGTGTATAGGCTCCCTTCATAGATGGGGTGTGTCCAACTCTGGTCCCTCAAGTGTGGAGTCTGGGGGTTTCTCCTCAATTCACAGTTAACTTCTGCCTGAATGTCCAGGTGGCAGCTGTGGTGAGGAGTGCCTTCAGTAAGTTACATCTGATCAGTCATCTTTGACCATATATTTCAGGTCCCAATCTTGCCACCATCATCCATGTATTTATCACCTCATGACTTGACTACTGCAACGCGCTCTACATGGGGCTACTCTTGGTAACAATCCGGAGACTTTAGCTGGTGCAGAATGCGGTGGCCTACCTCCTAATGGGGCCCACCCTCCTAATGGGGGTGGGCCACCAGGAGCACATAACACCAGTGCTCCGTTCTCTGCACTGGCTGTCTATAGTCTTCCGGGTTCGCTTCAAGGTGTTAGTTATAACTTTTAAAGCCCTACACGGCCTGGGCCCTGTCTACCTGTGGGGCCGCCTCACCCCATGTCCTCGATCGACCCCTGTGGTTATCTGGGGGAGCCCTGTTAGAGATTCCCTGGGTCTCTCGGGGGGCCACATTTGAAAGGATGTTATTGGTGGCCGCACTGTGACTTTGGATCTCCCTCCCAGCAGAGATTTTACTCTCCCAGGACTTCTCCTTATTTTGCAGATGATGTAAGACCTGGCTGTTTTGCCAGGCATTTGGTGACGGGGATGGGGGGAGAAGGTTTTAATGTGGGATTGTTTTACTTGAGCATTTAATGTCTATTTTATCTTGGTTTTTATATTTTATCGTAATTTATGTTTGTTGTACACCGCCTTGAGTTGCCATATGGTGATTGAGGTGGTATAAAAATATTGCAATAAACAAATAAATAAATAAATAAACAAATTTTTCAACTGACCCAGGGCCAGCAGTCTTGGTGCTTACTTGGTGTTTGACAGCTGTGGGGGACTGGATGAGGGTGAGCCGTCTGAAGCTGAATCCTGACAAGATGGAGGTGATGCTGGTGGGAGGGAACGAGAATTTGGTGACCCCCATCACTGATGGGGTTCGTCCCTCCCTGGTCCCTCAGGTTCATAGTCTGGGTGTGTTCCTCGATTCACAGCTCCACCTGAATGCCCAGGTGGCAGCTATAGCGAGTAGCACATTCGGTCAGCTACATCTGGTACGGTGACTTCAGCCATATATCTTAGACTGGCCACTATCATCCATGCCTTCATCACCTTAAGACTGGACTACTGTAACATGCTCTACGTGGGGCTACCCTTGGTGAGAGTCCGGAGACTGCAGCTTGTGCTTAGGTGTAACTGCATAATAGGATGTTCAACATTGTGCTGTGGATGAATTGCCTTGTTCAATTGCTTGTGGTAACTGCCAGGTCAGTGGATGTGACAATGGTCTGACAGTGGTATGAAGACAGTGATTGTGATAAATAGGTTTTGCCTGGGGGAGAAAGAGAGATTTTTCTCCCAGGCTTGCAGTGGTTATTTCTTAGACCTTTAAAATTAATTACTGGCCAATGGGACGTTACCAAAGTGAAAAATAGTTTAATGAGAAATTAGACTTACATGAAAATTAGCATATGGCCACCATTTTGAAATGCAAATTTGAGGGTGTTCCCATGCTTGGATTTTGTCTGATTTTGGATATGCTAATCAGCTATCATTTCTGAGTAGATAACACTTTCAAACGCTTCTGTGGCAATTTTGCCTAGAATCAGTGCCTTTTTTCCCAAATCTTTCCTGTACTATATCTATTTATATGGCCCTCTACCAGAAGTGCTTTACAATCATTGTCTGCATTTTACAGATAAGGAACTGAGTCCCAAAGACTCAGATATTGCATAATATCTTGCAGAAAGTCTGTGGCTGAGCAAGGACTCTAGAAACAGAACCCAAACCTATATAGTTGCAGTCCCCTGGACCAGCCTTCATACCCTTCTGTCTTTTTCAGATGTCCTAGGGAAAAAACATTAAGGGTCTAATATAGCAAGAGCTAGTCTTTCTGTTGTATTTTAACAAAAATTGAAATACTAAGATGGATATTGTGTAAGTAGCTTCCTAATACTTACAACCCCCCTGGCAAACATAAATAAATAAAAATAACAAATACATAGCCTTCCTGACAATTCATTAAAAACTACTATGGACACAAATGCACGTACAGGAATATTTGTCAATATAAATGACTGAATCATTTTGTTAAACACCCATGTGTTCAGTAAATACTCATATGAAACAATGGGTGATTTCAGACGTCACATTTGTGGCATTCACCACAGTCAACCTTAGTCAAACGCGGGCGGTAGTGAAAGAGCCGTGCATGTCTGTTGGGCCGCATCCAGATGTTCACCACAGTCAAACACATGCCGGGGTGAACCTAACCACGCTTCATGAGGTCAGGACGGGAGGAGGTCCAAAAGTGTGGTGAATGTTCACCATGACAGGGGTGAAGGAAACGTAATGTCTGAAGGGAAAACTCTGGCTGCGGTGGAAGGAAATGACCACGGGCAGTGGTGACGGCACGCAGCACCTGCCAGGTAACCAACAACAAGCGGCACACGGAGGGAGATTTAAAGGGCAGGCAGCAGTAGGGGAACGTGGTGGAGCAGTTGATGGAGGGGAGGGTGGAGGAAACAGAGCAGAGGAGGAAACGGAGCAAAGGAGGAGGTGCAGCAGCAGCAGCAGCGATCGGACTGGGAGATAAGGCTGTTTGTTTACAAACAGCTCCTCCCCATGTGCTGATTAGAAGGTTGTTGCCTTGTAAAGAAGGTTCTTTGAGATGGTTCCCAACATTCTCATAACTGGGTTGTGCATGCGCGCCCTGTTCAAATAATAGCCACATGATGGTCTCGAGCTTCTCTAGTATAAAAAGTGCTCTCCCCCTCAGAATGACAGTTCCTTTCTAGAAACAGAAGGAAAATATTCTATGCGAGGCTGGAAGGGTGGGTATTTGTGAGAATGTTTGAAGCCATCTCAAAGAACCTTACTTACAAGGTAGCAACCTTCTGTTCTTCTTCGAGTGGCTCCTCACATGCTATTTTTACTAAATACAAATGTGCTTGTGTGATCAGGTATTGTTAATAGCTTGCAGCATGACCTGGCTCTGCCCGCCTGCCTGTCGCCATATTGCCTGAGACCTGCTGCCCCATCCCCCGTGCCCTGGCCTCGCACGCTCCCGCACTGTCTGTCTCTGCGCCGGGCCGGTGCTGCTTGTGTCCTCTTTAAAGAACCTTTGTGTTTCACTGTGCCTTTTGTTGCCTCCTGTGTCCTTGGGCTGCTGGGTCCCCCTTTCACTTGCCCGCTGGGCTCCTGCCCCCTCCTCCTCCTGAGGAGCTGACCATGCCGGCCCTTTGTCATCCCCCCTCCTCCTGTGCACCCAACTGGCTGGGGGGTTCCCTGTCCCCCCCGGTCTGTGCTTCCCTCTGCCCCCCTGTTCGGCTCCCCTTTGTTGTGTGAATGTGCTGCTTCATTTGTGTGTGTGCGCTTCTCGTTTTGAAGTTCGCGCGCCTTCCATGCTGCGGCTGCTGTTTGCGAGCGCTGCTCACGCTGCAGCTCCCTCCACCCCCTCCATTCGTGTTTCCCTTCCCTGGTCAGGGCCCTCCACCGTCTTTGGCTTCATTTGCCCTCCAGTGCCCATGTTTGTGTCTGCATAACCCCAGTGCCTTGTGGGGCTCCCAACGCGGTTCTCTCCACCATGCCACATCTGATGGGTTCCCCCGGCCCATGTTCTCTACGGTTGGCCCTGGGTGGTGGTGCCATCCCTGTCACATCTGTTGGGGCCACGCGTCTCACCCTGCCCCGCAGTGAAGCCATTCACACCGGGGTGGGATTCACTGTGGTGGATTTCACCGCGTCACGTCTGAAATCACCCAAAGTTTGAGTTTGAATTATATAAGGCTCCAATCCAGCAAAACACTTAAATATGTGTCTAAATATAAAGAAGGGAGAAGTCTGACCAAACTTAGTAAGATTACTCTCTTGTTTCTAGTGAAGTGCATGCTTAAGTGCTTTGCTAAAGTGACTCACTTCACTTGAAGCCTTGGAAAAAGTAGACTTCAATATTTTCTACATATGCTTTTATTATTTTAACACACTTTACCTAAACATATTCAGATGTCCAAGGGACTATAATATATTTTTTTAAATCTTATAAAATGCTTTTGTTCCAAAAGTTAATCCGCTATGATTCATAAAACAACTATACCTTTTCAAAAACAACCTTTTTAGTAAATTAAATGCAAATCACTTGTATTTGTTTATAATGCAATGGAAAACAATCCAGTAACATGGGCAATTCATTAAAATCCCAAATTTTATACATGAGACAATCAAAGATGAATATTTTTTTTAAATTGCTGAACTAGAATGATGCAAGTAATGTGCAAAACCTCAAGTTTTCCTATATAGATGGGTTTGGCAGTGTGTGTTCACATGCCAATTTGTTTTGCAGTGACAAAAAACATTACAGGTTTCATAGACTATACTAATATTTTTAGTGACATTGTAAGAAAAGCCTGTATCACACTGGAGTAGCGTCCAAGACTAAAGGTTATGTCCAGTCCTTCTCTACCATTGCCATTTTATATTTTGTTCCATGCTGGGGAAAATGATCATGTCTTAGAGATCAACAGAGAAGACTGCTTCTACTTACATAAAGGCAACTGACATCTGTTGAGTTTATTGGCCAGCTGTTAGCTTCCTAAAGGCAGATGCATCATTAAAGTGACTTAGAAATTCAATATATAAATATGGAATCCCCCCGCCCTCCCATTAACATCAAGATTTATAGAGAATCTGGCAAGGTTCTGATATGATCAATGAGAACCATTATTGGAATTATCTGTTGCATTGGGCATAATATCTCTCAGCCTCCCTCTCACAGTGTTGCTCTTGTTTTGAAGATTGTAACTTCTTAGCATCTCCCCAGGGATCCAGGGGAAAGAGATAGCTGAGGAAGGCAGAGACAAACTGCATTGCTCTGGGGACTGGATTGCAGGGCCCCGAGTCTTCTGCACTTCTGCGATTCGCGGAATTTTCGCAGAATCCTGCCCTAGGCAGGATTATCGCAGAAACTGGGGAAATCCCCACGGAATTTCCCTTCCTTGGCGGTGAGTCAATCCAGGACCTGCTTTATTCAGGCCACAAGCCAATCAGGGGCTTGCGCGGCCTTTATAAAGCAGGTCACATCAGCACATGTCACTTATGGTCCGGAATTCACTTGAGACCGCTGCTGCCGCCGAGGGACCCGACTCCAGCCGCCGCTTCTCCGGCCGCTCCGGGATCGCCGCTGCTGCTGCTGCCGCCACTGAAGGACTCCAGCCCAACCTCCAGCTGCCGCTTCTCCAGTCGCTCGAGGGATCGACGCCGCTCCAGCATAAGGTAAGTAGGTGGTTGGGGGGGGTGTTCCCTGGGGGGGCCGCTGCACGCTCTGCATTTTACAGTTTGGGGGGGGTCCTGCTGCGTGCTCTGCATTGTACAGTTGGGGGGGAGGGGGTCCCGCTGTGCACTCTGCATTTTACAGTTTGTGTGTGTAATGTGTGTGTAACATGGCAAAAACACACTTTGCCATGTGTTTTTGTGGGTGGGTTTCCTGCTTTGCCATGTGGTTTTTCTGGGTGGGTTTCCTGCTTTGCCATGTGACTCGCAGAATTTTGCCATATGGGTCGCAGAATTTTCCATTTTGGGTCGCAGAATTTTGGAAAATATTTTGCAGAAGAATCGGGGCCCTGATTGTAACCCTACTATCGAGGATTTGCTATCTGGCAATTCCATATAATCTTATCTAGATGAAAAACTGTTTTTCAGTGGAGACAGAACTGGGGATGAGAACAGTTCTGAAACAGCCATGATGGTTTTGATCCAACTCTCCTAGTGACTATTTTACGTAGGACAGTTAAGATCTCTCCTCTTGCCCACAGTCTTCTCCTTTATCTTTCCTTTCTACATTAAACCATTCGACAGCCTGAATGTGGCGTACTGGTACCACTACTGAATGTGGCTTACTGGTACCACTGCTGCTTTGCTCCAAGGGAAACCCACAGATATTGGATGGTATGGATGTGCTCCATATGGTGCCCTACTGGAGAGAGTTGCTTCTATACTATGAAGTTTTGATTCAATACTAAAAAGTTCAAATGTCTTCTGAGAGGTGCCGCTTGGGACTGAGATCAGAACTGCTGCTGAAGGTTCCTTAAAAGCCTCTTGCAAGGGCAAGGACTGCTCATAAATTCAAGATTCTTTTGGATCTACCTGTTTGAGCGCCATCTTATTTGCTACAGGTGTCATCAGCACCAAATTCTTGTTGTGAGAGAGAACTCAGCCTCCTAAGCCAGTCTCTTATTAGAGAGATCCTCCCCCACCCCTCCGCATTATCAAACATGGGTGTTGGGTCCTTATCATGGCCACTTAAGGAGCAGGGACTGAGATAGGTCTTCCTTTGTGGTACAGTCCTCAGAGAAGGCCCAACCAAGACATTCTCCATTGGGAGAGCATCAAAATTTCCATTCATTATGCATTGTGTGAGAGATTGAAAAGCTGAAGAGATCTTGACCACGTATCCCTCACCCAGCAAGCCATTGTCATGACTGATTGTCAGTGACGTGGGTTTTCTGGAAAATTTTGAATCAGAGAATTTTCCTGAAAATTTTCCCATGCAAGTTTTCTTTCTTATTTGCATTTAAATTTGCATAAAAGTTGCATAAGAAAATTTTGAATCAGAAAATTTTCCTGTGCAAAATTTCCTACACACATTTTCTGGATTATTTTTTATTCCCGCAGTCCTCAAGCGTTAGGAGCCTAGTTTTGGTTTTGGTCTCACTTCCAGCTATCTGACGAAATCACAGCTTCGGTTTTGGTTTTGCTTTCACTTGCAGTCATGTTTAGAAATGGAAAATTTTGCACAGAAAAATACATTAGTGGAAAATTCCCCCAAGTCCTGGCAATTTTTCTGCAGAGAAATTTGGTAGTAGAAAGTTTTCTGGATAATTTCCATGGAAAATATTCCGCCCCACATCACTGCTGTTTGTGACTGAAAATTGGGTCAGGCAGGCCATATCTTAATACCACCCTGTCTCACTGCCATTTGTACAGGAGGATAAGTCTGAACACTAAGCTAGAAAAAAGGGCTGTTTTGAAAAAGCTGCCAGCAGTAATAAGATAGCAATCACAGGTTACTCTGAAGAGACTCAGGGCAAAAATAAATGAGATGATAGCCCACATTAGCACCCGTCAAGTGGGTGTTTGCTTGCCCATATATTAGGTGTTCACCAGATGTTAACCTTCCCCCCCTCACAGCCCCCTCTCACCCTCCCCCCCTCACAGGGTGATTTCAGACGTGACGTTGACACGGTGAACCACGGTGAATACCCACCTGGGGTCACCGTGTCCCGTACGTCTGTTTGGTGGCCGCCAGATGTTGGCCACGCTCAATCGGCACATGGGGTCAATTTGAACCACGCTTCCCGGGCTAGCCGGGGGAAGGTCCCGGGAAGCGTGGTCAAACGGACCCCGGGCCGTGGCCAACGAAAAGTAACGTCTGGCCGCGTGCCACGGCCCGGGATCCCCGGCGGGATCCCGGGCCGTGGCACGATCGGCCGGACGCGGCGGCCGCATTGGCCCCGCCGCCCGCCCGTCTCCTCGGAGGGCGGGCGGCGGGGTGCGTGGAGGGGGCGGGGCCATGCGGCTGCACGTTGCGCCGTGCGGCCCCGGCCCCTCCCAGTTTCCCCACCGGGATCCCCCCGGCACGTCTGTTGGGCCGTGAAGGGGTGACCCCGGCGGGGAAAGAAGCCGGTGGTGCCGGTACGGGGCCAAAGGGCCCCGTATCGTCTGAAAGTACCCACAGTGTTGTCCAGGGACATTGTGAGCCCACCGTGTGGGCCAGTGTGTACTAATGGGCATCCATGTATCTGCCTCCTGTCTACTAGGTTGTGTGCAGCATCGCCCACATCCAGTTCCGCCACCACCCTAGAGTGACACCTACCACACTCTCTTAGGTAAGAGGTGGCTGCTAGAGGAGAAAGTTATTGTGCTCTCTCAGCTGAGAGGTGGCTGCGAGAAGAGAGAATAAGGCAGCAGGAGGCGTAGGAAGGAACTTCTCCAGGGGATCTGCACCCGCGTTCCTCTCTCTGTTTGGGAAAGGAAGCGAGGGAGGGGCAAGGCTCCTCTGGAGGATCCACTGGGCTCCTGGGCTCCATTTGGGAAAGGAGTCCTGTGGATCCTTCAGAGGAGCCTCACCCCTCCCCTTGGTCCCTTTCCCAAATGGAGCCCATGAGCCCAGTGGATCCTCAAGAGAAGACTCATCTACCTCACTCCCCTAGGTTTCTTTCCCAAATCAAGGGAGGAGTGCAGGCGCAGATCCTCTGGAGAAAGTCCTTCCTGCACCCTCTGCCTCACTCTCTCCTCTCACAGTCACTTCAGCTGAGAGAGCATGATTGCTCTCTCCTCTAGTAGCCACCAGTCATCTGGGAGAGCATGATCTCTTTCTCCTCTTGCAGCTGTTATTCAGTTGGGAGCTGATGGAAAGGGGGTTCAGGTCAGGGAAAGCTTCTTCCCTGGCCATAATCCCCCCTTTCCATCAGAGCCAGGGCCAGGGAGAGGGTAAGTGCTGAGTAATGTCATGGTGGCAGCTGCCAACAGCCAGGCCCCCTAGGCCCGGGCCTTGGGCAATGTTTTCTTGGGGAAGGCAATCCTGGAGCCAGCGCCGCCCTGATATGTCCCCTCCCCCCTTTATCCCTGCATGGCTGGAGGCTGCTGCTGCAGTCAAAGCTTGCTGCCTGGCTCCCCATCCCTCACCTGCCTCTGCCTGTTAGTGGTGCTGTAGCAGCAGCGGGACACCGATCAGACTGGGAGATTAAGCTGTTTGTTTACAAACAACTCCCCATGTGAGTGATCAGAAGGTTGTTACCTTGTACAGGTTCTTCGAAATGGCTTCAAACATTCTCACAACTGGGTTGTGCATGCTCACCATATTCAAATAATAGATCATGTAATGGTCTTGAACTCCTCTAGTATTTTCCCCTCTGCCTTCAAACATGCCACTGTCTCCCCCATCCTCAAAAAGCCTACCCTGGACCCTTTCGATCCCTCTAGTTACCGGCCGGTCTCCCTCCTTCCCTTTGCTTCGAAGCTCCTGGAACGTGTCGTCTACTCCCGCTGCCTGAACCTCCTCTCTGCCAACTCCTCCCTCGACCCTCTCCAGTCCGGCTTCCGCCCCCTCCACTCTACTGAAACTGCCCTGGCCAAGATCACCAATGATCTACTTGTCGCTAAATCGAAGCGCCACTACTCCGTTCTTGTCCTCCTTGACCTCTCTGCTGCCTTTGACACTGTCGACCACTCGCTCCTCTTGGACTCCCTTTACTCTTTGGGCTTCCGTGGCTCTGTCTTTGACTGGTTCTCCTCCTACCTCTCTGACCGCTCCTTTAATGTCTCCCTCCCCGAGTCGACCTCCCCCTCCCTTCCCCTCTCGGTTGGGGTTCCCCAAGGTTCTGTCCTTGGCCCTCTCCTCTTCTCTATCTACACCCGGTCCCTTGGTGAAATTATTGCCTCCCACGGGTTCCAATACCATCTCTATGCTGATGACACCCAACTCTATCTCTCTACCCCCTCTCTCTCCTCCTCTGTCCGCTCACGCCTCGTCGACTGCCTCTCTGATATCTCCGCCTGGATGTCCCGACGCCAACTCAAACTGAACATGGCCAAGACTGAACTCCTCATTTTTCCTCCCTCCCCCTCCTCTCCCTCTGACCTGACCGTCTGCATTGATGGGGTCACCATCCGTCCTGTTCTCCGTGCCCGCAGCTTGGGCTTCATTTTTGACACGCACCTCTCCTTTAAACCTTACATTGACTCTGTGGCCAAATCCTGCCGATTCGCTCTCCTCAACATTGCCCGCATTCGCCCCTTTCTATCTGTCTCCTCGGCCAAAATCCTTGTTCATGCCATGGTTATCTCTCGCCTCGACTACTGCAACCTCCTCCTTGCTGGCCTCCCTCGCTCCCACCTGTCCCCCCTTGTGGCGATCCAAAACTCTGCCGCCAAGGTCATTCACTCTGCCCGTCGCTTCGACCATGTGACGCCTCTCCTCCTCTCCCTTCACTGGCTCCCCCTTCCTGAACGTATCCTGTTCAAACTCCTGGTTTTCACGTTCAAATCGCTCCATGACCAAGCTCCCCCTTACCTCTCGGACCTAATCGCCCTACGCGCTCCTGCGCGCGCTCTCCGCTCTTCCGCTGTCCCCTCCCTCGCTCTCCCTCGCTTCTCCTGCTCGCCCAACCGCCTTCGTCCCTTCTCCCTCGCTGCCCCGCATGCCTGGAACTCCCTCCCTGCCGACGTCCGCCTCGCCTCCTCCCTCCGCTCCTTCAAATCCCTCCTCAAGACCCACCTTTTCCATGCTGCCTTTCCCAATGCCCTCTAGTCTTTCCCCTTGCTCTTACTGTCAGCCCTCCTCTGCTGACTGCTGCTACCGACCACCTTGTAACCAAGCCAAGTACACGCACCTGAGACTTCGCATCCGCCTGAATGTTTGTTTGTCTTCTCCCATGTCTCTCCCGCTGTCCCCTCTCCTTGTCTCCCCCTCCTTGTCTTTTAGATTGTAAGCCACAGGTAGGGACCGCAGCTGATTATATGTTCTGTACAGCGCCAGGTTGTTACTGGCGCTTTATAAATGTTTAATAATAATAATAATAATAATAGTATAAAAAGCACTCTTCCCCTCAGAATGACAGTTCCTTTCAACCCTTTCTAGGAATATAAGAAAAAAATTCCATGCGGGGCTGGAAGGGTGGGTGTTATGAGAATGTTAGAAGCCATCTCGAAGAACCTTGTTTACAAGGCAGCAACCTTCTGTTCAGCGCCTCACCGGCCCTTTTTACACAGCTCCGTCAAGTGGGGGAGGGCTGTGGGCTTGCCGGTGAGTGAGCAGGGCATGCACATGGCTGTACATGCATCCCCACTCACCCGCATCCATGGAGCAATCACCGTTTTCCCCGGTTGCTCTGTGCAAGGGGATGAGTGGGGGGTGAGTGGGGAGGCGTGTTAGGTGGGAATGCGCTGTTCACACGGGGCTCCCCCACCCATGAACATGCAGTGTGGGGGCGGGGCTTGGCTTGGGGGCAGCAGCCTGAGAAGGGCCTAGGGTTGCAAAATTCCGAAGTCCAGCCGTGCCACTAGCACATGTAATGCATGCAGGGGGCTACCCATTTATTAACTCTTCACACTAAAACATATGATTAGGGCTGTGTGGGGGCTGCACAGACCAAACATGGACTGCAGCAGGCTATTGTCTTGTTTATAAACACTCTAAATGCCTTGATAAAAGAGATATGGTGAAAGAACTCTGGGAGCTGAGCCCAACAGAAGTTTATGCTACCTCTTCTTACTGGCAGCTAGAGGGATCTGAGCTGAGAAACACCTGTCCCTCCCTTTTATAGCCTTGGCTAGATGCATGTGCCATGAAGCAAAAGGGAGGGGCAGGAATGTTCCATCAGTTACTGTTCTGAAGAACAGCTCCAAATTTGGTGCTGGCTGTGCATGCATCATCTATGAGGTGGGACTATAAAGAGCCATTGGTGGAGAATAGAGTCTGACAACCATGGATCTATCCCAGATAATACTGGCCCAACATACGAGACTGGGCATATGTTTTGCACCAACCTGGAAACACAGGTTCTTATTAAAAGGGGTGCTGTAAAGACACCACTGTCATGGTTGAATCATTCCATTCTCAGGACCAGAACACTGTCCTGAGCGCTTGAAACAGGGCAGGATAATACATTTAAATCAACTAACCAATAAATAATAAAGTAATAAATGCAGGAGGTTGTTACTTGCTTTCTGGTTTAAGTCTTTAGTGACTCAAACCACAGTTTTCAAGGTTTTCTCTGAAATGGTGAAAATTAGAAACCTCTTTAATTAAAAGGTTGAGAACCTTACGTGAATGTGACTTTGTAAAAAATGTGCAAAATAGCAAGTTCAGTTTTAAAATCACAAGTTAGCAACACTGTAGTCTAAGATAACACGGAGGTCTATACCTGTCAAAACACTATCATCTGCTCCCACTCATTGGAGCCAGCCACCAACACAGGCTCATAGCAGCCTTCGCTGGCATGTCTATGGCATACTATATATTTTTTTGCAAGATGGTCTGCTTCTGAAAGTGAAATAGTGTACTGAAAAACAATGTCTGATAACCATGCTCGCCATCTGCAAGTTCCACTATATCTACTAGGGATGGGAATTCCGGATCTACCGGTATCCGATAATGCCGGTATCGGGCGTACCGGCATTATCGGATTCGGCCCGGTAATCCGGCCCCCGGTACCGGATTT
>QEPC01005992.1:583197-599616 GCA_003113815.1 Sphenodon punctatus
TCTTTTACAACAAAAAGCCAGGCTGGGCAGGGTGGGTGGGGGGTGTCCCCCCTTCCACCCGCGCAGCCTGGGAGGGGGAGGGAATTAATTTTAATTTATTGCATTGGTTTCAATGGGGACACAGCGCCCCATTGGAACCAATGCAATAAATCCGGTACCGGTACACCGGATTTAATCCGGGAATCCGGTTTTTGTGAAACCGGTAACCGGTAAAATCCGGTGTACCGGTAATGGGATCGGGCCCGTCCCTAATATCTACTCAGATAGATTGGTACATCCTGTTTACTGTACAATGCGCTTGCCAGGGTTTCTGTCTTGGCTCTGTCGCCAACGTGGATATAGAAACTTGGATACATGGATACATAGTGTTCACCACAAAGCAAGTACTTTCACCCAAACTGAATGCTTCTTTACAAGAGGAACCCAAAACAACTGGAGGATTGCTATCAGTTATGGCAGATTTATCCAAATCTCCAAAAAAAACCACAACCCAGCTGTTTTGATGTTCTAACTGAATAATCTGAAGGTCACCTTTTGTGGTACCAAACTCAGACATGAGGGCACCCCAAGATATCTTGGAGTGGTTCTGGATTACAGCCAGCACTGCCAATGATGGAAGTCTCTTGCCAAGATAAAGAGTAAGAACAATATAATCCATTGAATACCTAGGTCCAGCTGGAAGCAGAGGTTTATGCTTTTTGGGCAGGCATTCATGTTCTTGGCAACCAAATATTGTAAGCTACTATGGGCAAATAGTGCACATACAAAATTTGCTGATTTGCAATTTGAACACTGCTACAGGAATCCTCAACCAAAGTGCTGAATCAATAGTATGGCTCCCTACCATCATGCATGTCTTTCCACAACTCCTTCTCAAAGAGGTTTTGTTAATATGAGAATACAACCACGTGGTAACAAGCCCACACTTCCTTATTTATGGGTGTTAACCAACAAGATGATAGTCGACACCAGCTGGGTGTCCACCTGCCTGTTTATTAGGTGTTTGCCCTCACTGGGCACATAACCACCATCCACTGGACACACAGCCCCCACTCACGGTGGGGTCTCAGAGAATGTGGAACCTGCCATTCAGACAAATGTGGGCTAGTGTGTGCTCACATATCTGCATCCTGCTAATTAGGTTGTGTGCAGCACCTGTGTGTGTACAGCTCTGCCAACACCATAGCGTCATGGGCAAAAGTCTTAGAGCATCTGAGAGGTGACTGCTTCTTGCCCCTCTCTCTGCTTTCACTATCACTGGTGCTGCCAGTGGAAACTACTTGCAAATGTATGAAATACACTCATGGGGCTGCCCTTTTATTAGACTGGAAACGCTAAACGTGAATGGGGGCTGAACAAACCAAACACAGACTCCTGCGGGCTATCAGGTTATTTGAAAATACCCTGTGAATATCTTCAAAACTTCACAAAGTTTCTTTCTAGGAACTTCACTTGGTTAGTGACTGCTGCTCTCAAAACTTTGGAACTGTACAGTCACACAAGACAAGTGGTGAAAGTTGTGGGAAAGCAGAATAATCCAGAATCCAGACTTGTTCAGACCCTGAACAAGGCAAAATTTATTAGGCAAAATAAATGTTGGCCTACATTTTAGTCCAGAGGTGGGGAAACTCAAGCCCCGGAGCCAAATGCAGCACATGGCTAGTTTTTATTTGGCCCTTTGCCAGTTCTGAGATCTGGCCCCTGAATCGAGTTCCTATGCCAAGCACTGACTTTTTTTCATTTATTAATTATTATTATTATTATTATTATTTATACACCGCCCATCCCACAAGGGCTGATAGACTGAACTCAGGGTAAAGGAGCAGAGCTGAGGGCAATGAAAGACTAAGGACACAGAAAGAAACAAGGATGGCGGATAGATCTATGGCACAGATCTGTAATCTGGACCCTCTTCTTCCTGAGTGCACCCTTCAAGCATCTCTGCCCCCAACTTCTACAAGTGAAAATGAACATGATGACACTAGTGCACCACCACGGATTTACGCCCTCTGGGGTTGGGCCACCACTGTGGCTGGTAGTCGACTGGGCCCCTAAACTAACATGACAGAAACCTAGCCATTGGGGAAGGCAGGGAGATGCATGGATGTGTGTTCATCCGCTCCTGTGCTGCAACCAGTGGCCCACCCCCACTTTGACAGGCAGCCATAGCAGCTGCCAGGGTGCCCGGCACATGCAGAGACTCTGGCTCGGGGTGGTAAAGTGGGCTTTCAGACGAGAAAGCCTGCTTTACTCCTGGTCAGGCAGCCAGATCCCGGTCATGGTGGTGGCTAGTGTGGTCTGTGATTCGGGATTTCCAAAGTCACAGATTGTACTAGCCACCACCATGGCTGGGATCTATTCCATGAAAACATCTGGTGGCCACTTCCCAGCCACAAACTAACGTGATGGTGGACTCCTTGCCAAAGTGAAGTAAAGTGTGGCAAAGCAGAACACCGTCATATCTGAAAGCACCCTATGTGGTCCATGGAGCTTGTATTTTCAAAGTGCTCCTTGGAGGGAAAAGGTTTCCTGCCCCTATTTCAATCCCATGTTGTTGGGTTCAGTGGCACAATATCTGTGATTTCTGTGTGGGAAACTAATTAATAATGGAGCCAAGTTATGACTGCTGTAGCAAGGTTTCTGCCACAGGTGTGTGACTAAATGTTTACTAAGTACTTGGCAAAATCTTGTCTTCGCTAAAGCCAATGACAAAATTCCAACTAACCTCATTGGAGGCAGGATATTATCCCAGGTGACTCGATATAAACAGCTCCTGCACCTTGCTGCACCACTTAGCAACTTACCTTTCCACCTTTTTTCTGTTTTTTCTCCCTCTCTCTGTCCACTGCCAGTTTCAGATTCTTCAGTTCTTGTCGCATTAAATCATCAACCTATTAGGGTAGATGCACCGTTGAGTTTAAGCGGACTGAATCTTCTTTGACAAATAATCAGTCAAGAGCATTAAAGAACAGATGCCCAGTGGAGCGCCTAATTAGGGCTGTACTGAATAGTAGGGCCGGGACAACCGGATCTTCCGGTATCTGATAATGCCGGTACTGGGCGTACCGGCATTATCGGATTCAACCCGGTAATCCGGCCCGTTTGCCAGATTCCCGGTACCGGATTTTTTTTACATTGCGGCCATTCAAATGAATGGCCACAATGTAAAAAAAAAACCCCCCAAAAAACGTGTTTCCCTCCCCCTCCCAGGCTGCGCAGGTGGAAGGGGGGACACCCCCCACCCACCCTGCCCAGCCTGGATTTAAACAAAAAAATTTCAATGGGGACAGTGCCCCATTGAAATCAATGGAATAAATCCGGTACCGGTATACCGGATTTAATCCGGGAATCTGGTTTTCTGGAAACTGGAATCCGGTAAATCCGGTAGCCGGTAATTGCCCTGGGGTCCCACCTCTACTGAATAGTAATTCCAAGTACTTGGGCCAAATATTGAAGTTCTGAGTAATCAGCCCGAGTACTCAGCGGCCCTTGGGCATCGATTCCAACATTTCGGAATTCAGACTTGGAATTATGGACCTCGGAAAACTTCAGAAAGTTGTTGCAAAGGTCTTGAACCCACAGCCAAAGCACTACCCAGAAAATCACTACCCAGAAAAGCATGCTAGCAAGAGTGGGACAATGGCTCCAGAAGATAAACCCACAAGAGTGTAACTGCATGCAGAAATCCCCCCAAAATCCAACAGTAGTGGATTCACAGCATGGCCCACCATCAGCAGTGAGTGCATCCACTTTAATCATTATGCCAACCAAGCAGTGAACAAAAATGCAGGCTAGCAAGGGACATTAGCTCAAGAAGAATACAACAACCCTGCAAAACAGTCTGCAACTGCATGAAGAAATAAATCCCACCAAAAGCCAGCAAGCCCAGGCCCCAGCAGTCACAAAGTTAAGAAACCAGACATTCACCCCGCCCCCCAGAGGCACACTCTTGGCATGGCATTGGTACTGTGGCACTGGTAATTTGAACAGACCAGGAAAGGGGAAGTGGAAGTGGAAGCAGAAGCAGGCAGAGAGATCCCTCTGGCCTCATGGTACCAAGTGCCAACCAAGCAGCAGGCAGAACTAGAAGCAATGTGGCACCCAATTATTTTTTTTAAAAAACTGCATGGCATGGTAAAGGTAACCTCCATCCCCCAGGATTGGCCCTATGGGCAGGCCAGGCCAGGTCAGGCCAAACCATATCAGGGCAGGCAGGGCCAGGGCAGGAACCCCTCCCCTCCAGCTGATTACGTACAGATCCAGCAGCACTGTAGCACACAGCCAAATTCACCAAGGAGAATGGAAAAAAAATGACTGCAGTCACTTTTATTTTGCCCTGTCAGCCAATCAAAAGCTTGCCATGTGGCTTGGCCAGCTAATCAAAACTTGCCATCTGACTTGCCATCACTCAACTGTCCCCTCCCATACCCCCCTCCTATAAAATATGGCACTAAGTTTCATTTCTAGAAGCTCAACTGTCCACCAGCCGCCATGTGTGCAGCGGTTTCCAAAGTTTTCCGAATAACAGCCTTAGTCTTTGGAACTTCGGACTTTCTGAACTGAATACCATAATCTTGATCAATTTCTGAAATTTTTCGAAAACCAAGTTAAAGTCCTACTTCTAATGTAGGCAGGATCTTTGTTAGGGAAGGCTGAGAATCAAATATCACAAGAAATTCAACCCCCAGTGCCATTTCTGTCCCCAGCTGGGGTGAAAAAATAAGGGATTTGAATTTCCCCTCCAAACAAGACATCAAAACAAACAAACAAACAAACAAAAAGTCACACACTGCATTCATGTGTGTGGTGGTGGGGAGTGCTTATAACCTGAACTGTGCATGCATATGATGAATCTAGAAACATGTATGCTGTGTCAAAGGTGAACACTTTCTCTTCTAACCCATTCTCCCTTTCTGCATTGAAAGAAAAATATTTGGCCTTCAGAAACTTTGTGATGACTAGAAATTTCATATGGGAAAATACTCCTTCATGAACAGGTAAACCATTTTTTACCAGATGAATCATTTAGTCAAAAACTTCCAAATCTACCTGTCAGACCAGTTTTTACAACCATAGAAGAATTCTTTCTCTTAAGAGCTATTATTACAAATGACGTGTTATCATAAGCACACCTGCAGCCTGATCTCCTCCTCTATTTCCTTCCGCTTCTCTTCTTTGATCAGTTCTGTGTCATATTCCTGGAGGAAATTCCACCCTTCATCTCTTTTCTGCCAAATACCTGTTCAAAAATAAAAAGAAGGGAGTGGGAGAGATGATTAAACAGTTACAATAGTTTTCCATCTGTTTGTGAAAAATAAAGTAGTTACAGACAGCCTGTAGGAAATTTTATTTGTTGTTTGTATTAATGCAAACACAATCAAGGATGAAGCCTGATTTCACTACACCCTTGTCATCTGCCTAAAATGCTGGGTTGACTTTATTTTTAAAACCTCATCTTATAACCACAAGAGTGAAATATCTGTACTTATGTTCCCATTTTATTCAGGTTCTTTTGATTGCCATTTAGTATGTCCTCTTATCTAGTAGTCATTTCCTCAAGTTTTGGAAAGTCCTAGAGGTATATGTTTCATGCACAGTGTGCTGTGCAATAAGGAAGAAATGCAGATTAGCTAACAAAGGAAACTGCTTTATTTAGGTAACCAAAGCCCTGCAGCTGTGTGTACCTCATGCACTCTCTCTCACACAAGCTGTGATGTGTTCCCTCTAAACAGTTCCCCCCATGCAACTCCGGTCCCAACTTGCAGGTTGTTACAGTATACACTGATATAGAACTGGGTTAAAACAATGGGTATGACGCTGGGCTAAAACAATGGGTTTGCTATGCCTGACTGGGCAGGGGACACACCCGCACGTCTGTGCCCCTGCCAGCAGACGTTGGCCCACTACTGCCCTGGGGTGGGTAGGTAGCTAGTCCCAGAATGCATTCTCCGGAAGATTCCTGACACATATTCCGGGCCAACGCCCGTCCCCATGGGTCAATGTAGGCCAGCACGTCTGTTAGGCACTGCCTATCCCTGGCACAGGGTGAGGGCTACCAGGACTACACAGACACAGGAGAAAAGGCCAGAATGGCCAATGATGGAGTGGTCATCAGGCGATTAAAGGGGGATATGGCAGAAGATTGCAAAATCATGAGTTGAGGGGGGGAAAGGTGCCTGCCCTTACTCTCAATGAGAGACTATGCCCTCAATGAGGGGATATGCCCTGTAGGGGAACGGCAGTAAATTCAAAACAAACAAAAGAACATACCTTTTCACTCTGTGGACAATACAGTTGTGGCACTCGTTGACAGAGGAGGCAGTGAAAGCCAGCACCATAACTAGCTTCAAATGGAAAAGCCTCCGAGGATAGAGCCAGGAATGCTTACTAGTGGGGACTCAAATATCTGGCTACTGGTAGTTGGGAGTGGTAAGCAGGAGATGGGTCACACCCCTAATGACCCGCACATGTAAATCCCTTGAGCTACTGTAGCTGGTCACTGTCATAAACCGGATGCTGGGCTTCATGGACCATGTGTCTGACCAAGTATGGCACTTTTCATGTTCTTATGTTCACAGGTTAAAGACAACAGCTTCAGGAGCAGTCACGGACACCAAATCCACCCCTATATGGGCATCCTTAAATGCTTCCTCTGCATGGACATCCTTAAATGCTTCCTCATGGCCCCTCAGAACATCACGACCAGCTTAGTCCAGGGCTGCATCCCGATAGACATCCTTCCACCGGTGCCAGACCCTGAAGCACGCATTCATTCCGGCAGTGGTCCACCCCCCTCCGAGGAGGAGGCTGGCCCATCAGGTACACAGGCCAGTGTGTCCAGCCACGCTCCCAGCCAGTCTCCGACTTGGAGGAATGGGACACCAGTTTTGGGACTAGTACCATCACAAGTCCCCTTGACCCGGAAAGCCAGCAACCAGACACCGAGGAGAAGGAGATGGAGGCAGAGGGGTCAGGGAACCCAGAGCCGGTGGGGATCAGTAAGTGAATGAACCAGAAGGGAGCCAGGGGGAATAGGGGACCCAGCAATAGGAAACAGCGGTCAGGTAATGCCAGTCACCAGCATAGCTCCTATTCTTCCCTGTGTTCACAGTTCTCCAAGAGTCCGAGAGGAAATAACCTGAAAAGGTCTGGGATACAGAGGCACCCACTGGGGAAGATTGGTCCAGCAAGTGGGTGGGAGGACACCATGGTGGTCTGGGGGGCTGGCTTGCTAGACAGGTGGATGTGAAGGGCTGGGGACACATTGGCAGCTGAGACAGACACAAGGGATGGGGGCAAACCACCAGGCTGGGAAGGTGGATGTGGGGCGGCCTCAACCAACAACTCTCCTTTCCATCCTGCCACAGGTCTGCCAGTGGGAGGGCTGGATGAACCGGAAAGACTACCAGCTGGGGGCATCAAGCAGACACAGGCCTGCGTGTCCGGAACTGGTGATGCAGGGAGGATATGTCCCAGCAGCTGCTGGAGGAGATCACATCCCTCCTAGCTAGCCACCAAATGGATGAGATCCGGGATACCAACCAGTGGCTGGCGGAGGATCATCAGTGTTCTCGGTGGCAGTCCACAATCCAGTACAGGGACGTCCTTACTGAGAGCTGTAGGAGAGACTGAAATGGGACTGCCACATGTGGCAGATGTAGTCCTGGAACAGGTCCATGCAAAGGGAGTGCTGCTAGCTCAGAAAACTGGAGCGATCCTTAGGGATCCAGTGCACCATCATTCACCATGTGGACACTGCTGCTATCACTGCCACACTGGGAAGGGCTCCCCATTGCCAACCTAGAGCTAATTATGGAAATCCAGAGTTTGTTCCGGTTCTTCAAAGATTACATGCAGTCACAGTTAATGATCTAAAATTAAGAATGCTGGCTGGTATCGCACTTCTTGTCTACATATAAAGAACACATTGCAAGAGATGAAAAGTGGTATTCTCAGGCTATTGCTACGAAAGGTTCTGGCCTGCTGGCCAGTCGGAAAAGAGGGCACCATGTGTTCTCGCCAACTGAGCCTACCATATCAGGTGCAGTTGCAGGTATGAGTAGACTTACATGTTTATCAGTCACAACATTTGACCAACTGAAATGCTTTCAAGATATGTTATTTGATAAGAAAGGTAAGCTGGAAGCAACTCATTATTGCAGAAGTGAAAATATTGGTGATTTCATTAAGACACCCATCCCGGGAAGCACCCAGCAAACACGCGTGGAAGTACACGGACAGCCGGGACCGGTGATGGCGGGGAAGCCCCGCCCAGCACAGCAACGGCACAACATGGCCGACTGAGGGCAAATGAAGCCGTGCAATGCGGCCCCGCCCCAAAGCTTCCAGGACCCATGTGGGTGGGGCAGGAGGGAGCAGGGATGACAGCTGCTACAAAGGAGCCATCTCCGCCTAGCCCTGGCACAGAGCCCAGACAGCCCGGCACCACGCCCCCCCCCAGCAGAGCACCAGACACACAGCAGGCAACAGAAGCACACAGGGACAGGCACACAGCCCATGAGGGGCAAGGGAGAGAAAAGCACCCACACCAGCTTCGCGATCCCGAGGAGGTGATATGCGGCTTTGAGGAGCTGAAATTCCCCCATTGCATTGGGGCCATCGACAGCACCCACATCCCCATCATACGGCCCCCACATGCAAAGATTGACTACATGAACAGGAAGCAGGCCTTCTCCATCAATCTGCAGGCCATTGTGGATCACAGGGGCCTATTTCTTGACGTGTACATGGGCCAGTTGGGGCGGAGCCATGATGCGCGTATACTGCGTGCGTCCCCATTCTATGCTCGCATGTTTGACGGGGAGATCGCCTCCAACCTGTTGCGTGTGATTGAGGACGTTCCCATGGCCCCTGTTGTGATAGGGAACCCTGCCTATCTGCGCAGCCCCTGGCTCATGAGGGCCTATCCAGTGGCGTGCAACCCTGACCACCGCCTGTTCAACAAGCGCCTGTCATCCGCATGCAGCGTAGTAGAGTGGACCTTCGGGCTCCTGAAGATGCGCTGGCACCTCTTGATGAACAGGAGCCAGTTTGACCTGGATCACACCCCCATCCTTGTCCTGGCAGCGTGCATCCTGCACAATGTATGCGAGACCAGAGGCACTGCCCTGGACAAAACCACCTGTACAGAGGGCAGGCCCCATACCCCTGTACCAACATGCCCAGGGCGGGGCGTTCAGGGGCATCTCCGAGAATAGGGATGCCCTCTGCCACCACATTGTTGCCCAGGCGCCTGATGACAGGGCCGTGCCCAACCCACACCCTAGTCCATAAACCTGTGCACCCCATCAATAAAGCTGGGAAGGTCCCTTTACTTGCAACCGTGCCTCTGTGCCATGTGCAGGCTAGAGGGTCCTGGGAACGGGTCCTGTGGGTTGCCCGGGTGCATGAGTCCTTTCCTTGCTGTCAGCCGTGGGGTGTTAAGGCTGCGCACTGTCCTGCAAGCCACCACTTGCCGGCCCACCTGTGCAGTGTCAGTGTGCACTTGTTCCAGGCACCCCAACTGGCTGCGGCCTCGCTGGGCTGCCCCCCGGCCCCATCAGCTGGCCAGGCACTGTGCAGCGGCTGCTCACTGTCCTGCAAGCCACCACTTGCCGGCCCACCTGTGCAGGGTCAGTGTGCACTTGTTCCAGGCACCCCAACTGGCTGCGGCCTCGCTGGGCTGCCCCCCGGCCCCATCAGCTGGCCAGGCACTGTACAGCGCCCTCACCCTGCAGCTGCCTCCCTGTCGCCCCTGCACACCCCCCGGCCACTGGTACCGGGACAGAGGACGTGAAACAGAGGTAGCTGTGCAACATGTTTATTTTACGGATAAATGTACAATGGGATTAGGGGGGGTGTTTAATGTCTGGGGTGCCTGCGTCCCCGCTTAGACGCACCACTGGGGCTTGCAGGCCGGTGATCGCAGCGAACACCAACCAGACGACCTGGGCTCCCTGTCATCCACGGACTGCTCCACACCGGCCTCCACTGCAGGTCCCTGAAAGGAGAAAGAAGCATGGGGTGAGGATTCCTTATGTGCACTTATTGCCTTCCCACGCCAGGGCCCAGCCCACTGGGTGTCCTGGGTATGCCCTGGGGGCCCCCTAATCCCTGAATTTGCTGAACACTAGCCGTGGAGCAACCTCAACTGAACCGAGCACCCGTAAGGGCCCAATAATGGTATTATGGACCACGTACGTTCTACTACTGCTTTGTTGTGCTGTTACACATGGTTTGATCATTGGCGGTTGCTCCACGTCTTGTGAAGTGTGTGTGCTTGGTGTGGGTTGTAGCATTAGGTCCCTTCTGGGATTGTGCCATTTACTGTTCCCCCTCTTCCCAGTCTGGCTCCCCCTGGGGTTGCGCCCACCCCCCCAGGGGTGCTGCGGCCTTACCCGAGGGAGTGGGGAAGCAGTCATGGGCGGTTGGTTGTCCTGGGGTGGGGGCATCGCTTCCTGGTGGAGGGGTCAGGGTTGCAGTTGGGGGGGACTGGGAGGGGTGCAGGCTGGAAGGGCAGCCCCACCAGCTGCTCATGGTGCCTTATGTGTGGGAGGGAGACCCCATGGATCAGGCCTGGGAAGGGATGCTGCTGGGGGAACCACAGGTGGACGAAGTGCAGGGGGGACACCTGCACTGGTGGGTGGCCGCCGTGGTGTTGGCCGACTGCCAACCCTCCATCTGTGGCATGGTGGGCTCTGTTGCACTGGGGGTCCCGCCGCAGGGCCTCCATCACTTCCCCCATGAGGCCCATGAGCCTTGTGGCCTAACCCTCCAGCCTGTCATGGGCGCGCCGCTGCTCATTAGGGGTGGGACTACCGGATCTACCGGTATCCGATACTGCCGGTACTGGGTGTACTGGAAGTATCAGATTAAACCTGGTAATCCAGGTAAATTGCCGGATTCCCCCCGTACCGGATTTTTTACATTGCGGCCATTCATTTTTTACATTGCGGTGGCGGCGATCCGGCGGCTTCAGCGCTGGCTGTGGCTGCCGGCTTCAGCATGCTACTACATCTTCTGGGGAAACTCAGAAGTTCCCCGGAAGGCCTAGTAGCGTGCTGAAGCCGGCAGCCACAGCCAGCGCTGAAGCCGCCGTATTGCCTCCGCCCGGAGCTCAAGGTAGGAGGCAATGGCATTAATCCCTGGGTGAGGAGATAGGATTATCCCTGGGGTGGGGATGGTGTGTTAAACCACCCCCCACCCCAGGGATCAGTAAAGTACCGGTACACTTACCTGCTGGCTGCTGCAGTGCTGGTGCGGGCTCTGGGTCGCCGGCGGTGGCCCGGAGCCCATACTAGGGGACTTAGGGGAAATTATTTTTGGTGTTTAAATCCAGGCTGGGCCAGGTGGGTGGGGGGTGTCCCCCCTTCCACCCACGCAGCCTGGACTCGGGGAGGTTTTTGGTTTTTTCCATTGATTTCAATGAGGACAGTTCCCCATTGAAATCAATGGAAAAGATCCGGTACTGGTAAACCGGTATTAATCCGGTAAACCGGTTTTTGTAAATCCAGGAACCGGTAAAACCGGTACCCGGTATTTGGCCTGATGTCCCACCCCTATGTTGGAGGGCGGCAGACTGACGCCTGTCCCAGAGGTGTTCGGTGCGGGACCAGGCTATCATGGCCGTGGGGATCCCGTGGTCCCTTTCCTCCTCTCCTCTGATGAGCTCCCTGATGAGCGTGAGCTCCTGGGAGTGCACCTCAGCTAACCGTCTTGATTAATGTAGCAGCTCCCTGCCAAGGTCCTCCCTCCTCCGCTGGTTCCTGGCCTGCATCTCCCGGTTCCTCTCCATGCTGCCAACAGCTGCACCCCTTGCATGAGTGGGTTGCTGTTCTGTGAATGATAGGTTGCATGCAGTATTAGTACTGCTGGCCAGTGAGTACCACTACCCCATACCGTGGTTCCCAGGGTGTTGTGGGGGTGGCCCCTGTATTGTGGATGCTGTGCCTTTTCCCTCCCCTGTGGCACCCCCCTGCCCTGCCCTCTTGTGGGATCACCCCCCAGCTGGGGCTCCCTGCCGGTGGGGCCTGTGTCTGTCCTGTGTTACGTGAGAGCCGCTGTGGGGCCAACCGCCCCTCCCACCTGCCCCGACCCCTGTAGGGCACGGGCGGGTGGAGACGTACGGCCCCGGGGGCCTCCCTCCCCACCCAATACCTCTGCCCACCTCCGTGCCGTTCCGCCCTGTGGCACCTTGGATGGTGTGCCCTGCCCTGGAAGTGTGCCTCACCAGGTAGCAGGGGTGCCGCCAGCCCCGTCTCATCCACCTCCTCCTCTGCAACCTCCACCTCGTGTACCTCCAGGCTACCTTGGGCTGCAATGGGAAAGGGGGGCCGTTAGTGTTTACCGGCACCAAGGCCCTGGCTGCTGTGACTCTGTCCGGGCCTCCCCCTCACCCCGGGCCTGCTGGGCCGGTCATACCTGGATCCTGTTCCTCCACCTCCTGGGGGCCGTCCTGGGTCTCCTCTTGCTTTGCATGTGCCCCTTTCCCCGTGGCCGGGCGGCCTGTGGGTCTTGCGGGTGGGCATGCGCGGAGGGTGGTGGTGATGTTGTGCTCGGTTCCCCGGGGCACCTCCTCCCCCTGTGGGACAGGGATCTGCCCTCCCGCTTCCTGGATGGCCTTGCCGGGGGCAGCCTCCCCCCCCTGCTCCATGGGGTCTGTCAGGAGGGGCTGTGTGTTGGCCCAGCACCTGCCGCTGTCAAATGCGCTGCCATGTGTGTGGGAATGGGAAGCCACGATGTCCCCGTCCATGCAGAGGAACGTGTTCAGTTTCTGCTGGAATTCAGCTGTGCCCATGGCACAGCTGGACTTGAGATTGTTGTCCTTAATATGTTTATATGCAGACCTCAAGTTCTTTTCCTGCTGCATGTACAGGGTGACAACCCTATTGTACCCCTGCCGCTGCATCTCCTGGGCGATGGCTTCATAGACCTGTCTACCCAGCAGGTCGTGCTGCGCAGCAGGTCATGATGTACCTTTTCAGACCACCACACATGGATGAAGTCCCTAACCTCCTGCCTGGACCAGGGCTGCCCCTTGTGGGACCCACGTGGGGGGGCCCCTCCGGCTGGGCAGCATGGGGCCCATCCCATGGAGATGGTCTTGTCCTGTTGGGGGCATTGCCTTGGGGATACATGGGATCCCGCCATCCCCCTCTGCACCCCTCTGGGGCCTCCCCTCCCTTCTCACCCCTGGGGTACCCTTCTCCTCACCTGGCTGTCCAGGGGGTCCTCCTCGACCATCGGCCTGGTGGTGCAGTGCTCCGCTCTTGGGGTGCTCTCCTAGGGGTACGGGGACATGGTTTATGGAGCTGTGGCCTGCCTTGTGTTCCCTCAGTTGCCGTGATGGGTCTGGGGTGCGGCCCTCCCATCCTGGGTTGGTGGGTTTCCCTCTCTCTCACCTTGCTGTCACTGCTGCTCCTGTGGCCAGGCCCTGTAGATGTCCAGGGCTCAGGGTCCTCGGTCACTGCTGTGGTCACTGTGTGCCCTTGGCCCTGTGCCGGGAGGCGTGCACATAGGTTAGCTGTGGTGCGCCCCCCCACCTGCACCACCTGCCTGGGACCACCCCTATGTGCCCACTCTCTGGGATGCCACCCATGCCATCTGTCCCGACCCTCCCCCCTCCCTGCTCCATTCCAGACCGCCCACCCTGTACATCCTGACCCGGTCACCACCCCCCGGGCCTCCTGTCCAGGGCACCGTAACCCCCTCCTGTCCAGGGAAGCCCCACCTGGGCATGGTGGATCCCCAAGCTCACTCGGCCCAAGCCCACACCTGGGGTAGTGCTGGCTCCCTTGGTCTTGTCGAGTGCCTTCCCAGTGGCCATTGTGGGAGCCCGAATGCATGTGCTATGGATCCATCCTCCTTTACAGGCTCTCAACTGGGCATCCGGTGGGTTTCCGGTGGGCGTGCCTGTGGGCGTATCTGCATGGGGGCACCCGTGGCGCTGGTGCAGTGCGACTACAACAGTCTGGTCCACATGGGTGTGGATGTTTTCACGTNTGGGGGTACGTGCATGACACTTTGTGCTGACGCACTGTGGTCCCGCCGGTCCCATCCGCGTGGGTGTTTTCGCTTTTTCATGGACGCTCGGATGTTGAACACCCGTCTCCACCCACGGAGGGTGCCGGCTCCCTCCCGGCTGCTTCGTGGGTGTTGGGTGCATCGAGCACGCGTGCCCACCCACTTGTGGACTTTTACATGGATGCTCTCTCACCCATTCGATGGGTGTTTCTGGGTGTTCGTGGGTGGGTGGCGTCCGTGTAAAAGTGGCCTATATTATTTGTATATGTAGTTACACTTAGTATATGCAGTTTAGACCATAATAAAACAAGAGTTTTTCATGTGCACTTCAAATTTATTTTTCTTCATAATAAAATTATTAGAGTTCCTTTAACACCCATAATGGGTCGTTGGGGTAAATTGCAAAAATGGCAACAGGTAAATGTTTGTTTCCAATCACATTCAGAGATTTTTCCATCCTGTTGCCAAAATTGTACCAAAATATTTGCCACCATTACACAAACATATTGGTGATGTTCTTAAACTAGACTGTTTGCTATTTTTTGGTAGCTGTCCATTCACATACCTGGCTGCAGTGGACAGGGATTTAGAGTGATGTGGATTAGTCTTTGTGCCTCACAGGAATGAGTCTTTAAGGAGTAATTTGAATGAGGATCAAGTGTTGTAGATAACTGGGCTCAATGGGTTTTAAATGTCACTTAAAATGGTGAGGTGGAGCTGTGAGATATAGGAGGGTAAAATATAGGAGGATAAATGCTGCACATGTAAGGAATGATTTTGTTGTTTATAGTTTTCTTTAAAATGGTTAAAAATCAGGAAAACACTATGTTTTCCTATAGCAATGCTATAGCAGAATGCTGTACTATATAGCATTGTAATGAAAGCTATTCTCCAGCAGTGATTCAATTTCTAGAGGATTTCAAATGACCTTTTCCACAGGCTCCTTTTTAAAGTTGCTTTTCATGGGATAATATTTGTAATTTCTAGAGATGCCGGAATATTTTTTTATTAACCATAGGGGATCATTCAATAATTAGTTTATATGATAAAATACTTCCATTAGTTCCTGCTTCTGGGAGGTCTCCTTAATTCTAGTTGGGGTTTTAAACATAAGGACAGTTTTTACAGGAGAATAATTCTAATTTTATAACTTAAAAAGGGGAAAGTTAAGAACAGTGTGTTTTTGTTAAAAAGAAAAGGAACAGTAAGGTATAGATATTATTTTTTAAAAATTACTCTAGGCCTGTCAAAGAATGTGACAGATACCCTGTAATATGTCACCAAGGAAAGGTAACATATGCTAGTTAGAAGACACATCCTCCAGGCTGATATAGTTTTAGAATTTCAGCCTGGGGAAATGGAAATATTACATAGGAGTTATGGGAATTCTTAAACACTTCCCTGAATGGGTCAGCAGGTTGCAAGTGCTATGTTTTCACAGAGGCATTAGGCTTTAGGTATTTATTTTTTATGGACAGATCTATACTTTACTTTTCATAAATGTTTATTGTCATTCTCTAAATAAATTAGTGGAGAATAGGTTCTGGAGACAAAATAGTGATCGTGAACACTACTTGGCAACTGTCCCAGCAAGTAATAAATAACTTAGTATGTGGAAGGCTGCTAATTTTAGAAGAACAATCAATAGCTTGTAGGTGTAAAGAGCATTTTATTGCTATGAAAAAATAAATCATCTCTGAAGTTCTACTACTTAAAGAGTTTCACAAGAGCACTTGCCCTGGCAAAGCACAATGAGTGAAGTGTTGCTGCAATTCATTTGAAAAGCAAGGTCAGAAGATTAAGGATGTCATGTTTTCACTGACCAGTCAAACTGGATAGTGTTACCTTTGTAAGGATAAGGGGTCAGTTAACCCAGAGACATAGGGTGTTTTCAAGACGTTACGGGTGGCCGGTTCATCACAGCGGATTCCCGGTGGGGGTGAACAGAACAACCACCACCCGGGGCGAATAAAAGCCCCGAACAGACGTGACGGGACCGGGACCACGGCCGGGAATCGGGCCGTCAGATCACGGCCCAACAGACGTGACACCGATTCCCAGCCGTGGTCAAAACACCCAGTATCCACCGGGCAGGGGCGGGACACAGACATGGCCACCTGAGGGCAAACGAAGCCAAAAGGCACAAAAGGGAACACCCACACAAGGGAAACGGGAAGGGAGGGAGGAGAGGGAGAAGAGTCGGACAGGTACCACACACAGCAGGCACACAGGCAGCGGAAGCACAGCGGAACACACAGCATGAGCACACGTCCAGGCACACACACACACACACACACACACACACACACACACATACACACACAAGGGAAAGGAAGGGAAGGGGGACACGGGCGGCCGGACAACACACAAGGCACAACGGGAGCAAAGGGGGGGGGA
>QEPC01005992.1:606500-624004 GCA_003113815.1 Sphenodon punctatus
GTCCCTGCCCCTAGGGCTTACAATCTGAGAGACAGGAGCTGGGGGAGAGACATAGGAAGGGGAACAGAGGGAGAGACAAGGGGTCTAACATTCATGAAGATACGAGGTCTCAAGTGCATGTACTTGGCTTGGTTACGATGAGATACACTTCAATCTTTCTTCTATAAATCACTCCTTCTATCAATGAAAGATAGAAGCTTTCCCCATCCTGTGGTGGTGAATTCTCCAGTGTGCAATACCAAAAATTATTTTGCACCACTGCAGCAGCACAGCAAAATAAGTCTGAAGGACCACTGGGAAAAATCTCAGCATGGAGGAATGAGTGTAAAAACTGCCTGGCTGCCTGCAAGTCCACTACAGTGATTGGCTGAGCTGCTGTGATGTCACAATGTTCAGAATAATGGGTAAACGCAAAGGTCATCTTCAGTTCATACAACGTTCAGAACCACAGCAAGTGCTCTGAGAGATGGAAAAGTGAAGGGGTGAAGAGTAGGTAGATATTAGTTAGTTAAAAATAACCACGCCTATAGTTAGAATGAAAACATCCTCCTGCATGCCACATGGTATTGCTGGAGCCATACCATAGCACAATGCTCCGCCTATCCGTGACCAGCATAATGGTCCACTGGGACAATTGACTTTATAAAGTGCTTGTTGGCCTGGTAGACGTTAATCAGTGTAGATCATAATACCAAACAAAAAGAACATTTGTAAATAATGTATCCAGTGATTCTGTAACCAGGGTAATAATAATTTAACTCAAAATCAGTTGCACAATTTAAAAAAAAATATTTCTAGCAAAGGATCAGACTTGGCAATTTAAGACAATTTTGTATGTGTTGAGGAATAGACAGGTAACATCATTTACAGCTAAAATTCCAAGAATATTTCACAGCCCATCATCAGTAGGGCTCCTGCAAATGCAAGCACTTTGAGGACTGGAGCCTCAGTGACTAATAATCACTCATGAGACCGAAATTTAGGATTTTAGTCTGCCAAAAGGTGAATTTATTTTGGAAATCTGAGGGAAATTATCTCACACATGATGAAGTAAGAAGAGAGTGGAAAACATGTTTCCCAAATTAAACTGTGACCTTTTAGAATAGCAATGAACTATGACATAGAAATAGCTCTCTGAGAGGGCCCTTTGAATATCCTGGTGAAAATGTTTTTAATTTGCTAGAAATATGAGACTTTGTTTAAACTAACACTGTGGTCAAAATCACTTTGAGGAAGTGTAATTTTTCAGTAATGACGCATGCTGAGGGAAGGTAGGGTGCGTCGTGCACATAGACAAGGTAAGACAGCTGTAACCAAATATATTGTAGTGGATGAGATGGGGATCCGTGGCATGGAGAAACTAGGGATTGATCAGAAAGCAGTGGTTGAACAGCTCTAGACAGTTTCTTGTGAATGAGACCGTTACAGTCATCCTTTGTCTCCTGTGGGAGTAATTTTCCCTTTGTGTACATAGTAAATGCTAGTCCTTTGCCTATCAGCTTTGGTATGGCTGCCAGCAAAGCACCTTTGGCTGTACTGTACTCAGATGCCAGGGTGCAGTTACAGCACATTCCAAATCTATTTCAGTAGTGTCTTTGGCCAAAAAGGGATCATTGTCAAATGCTCCGGTAAAGCACTATCAGTAGAAGATAAACACAAATCTTATAGTAATTAAGTCACTAAAGCTCTATATTGTGAACCTCTGCAACTTTACCTTGTTATGAAGGACTTAAGAAAGACTATAGCTCCATCAAGAATTTGTAGGAACATACACACACATCTGCTTCCAATTACTATTCACTATTACTATTCACTATTAACTTACCCCCTATCAGCCATCAAGTCGAAGTACTAAACTGACATTTTTAAAGGAAAGGGCTAGTTGTGATGTTGAGGGAGGCTTAGACCCCTCCCCTCCGCCCCCATATTCATATTATTGAAAAAACACACTTATCCCCAAACATCCATATTAAGATAAATCATCAAAATACTGTTAAGAAACCCTCTGTTAAGGAAGTCAGGTTCTCTCCCTCCATCCCCATCCCTTGTGTGTGTAGGTGGGAGAGGGAGCCAGGTTCCTCTGCCAAGAGGGTGTTTGTATGTGTGAGATTGGAGGATGAATGGATGGATAAATGTGAGTACGGGGGCATGAAGGTTTGGGAGTGGAAGTGACCCTGCACCCCCCCAACCCTCTCTCATCCCATCACCCTCCAAGTCCACCAGCCACCACTCGGAACAAGTCATGCCCTAATCTTGACTCCTTTCTTTGATAGGATAATTAGCTTAGTGGATGAGGGGAACACTGTGAACATAATAAAGCTTGATTTGAGCAAAACATTTGACAAAGTTTCACATGAGATCCTCATTGACAAGCTTGCACAGTGTGGACTAGAAGACACTACAACAAGGTGGATTCATGGCTGGTTGAAGAACTGTACTCAAAGAATCATCAATGGCTCATCCTCCGCCTGAAAGGATGCATAAAGTGGGGTCCCATGGAGCTCTGTCCTGGGTGTAGTGTAGAGCTGAAACTGGTACTTAAATAAGTACCAACAGGCAATACCTGCAATTTTGGGTACCGCATTGGGCACCTGATGGGTTACCTAGGTATCGATCAGGTACTTGGGTATCTAAANACCAAGGCCACGGTGTTGCAAACAGACATGGGGGTGGGGGGTTGATGGGTGAAGGCATGCAGCTGCACAAGGATCGCACGGAACCGCACGCCCATGCAGGTGTGAGGACCCATGCACAGCCAGCACGTGTACCCATGGGCACGCCTACAGACCCATGCACCCCATTGGGGCGCGGCTGGCTGGGGGCAGGCCCCCAGCACGGTCGCCCAGCGGAGGGCCATAATAAACATCCCACAACCCCCGAGCCCCCACCACCATGGAGCGGGACATGGTAGCCACCTACTGGATGCACCTCGCGCTCGCAGCCGAGTGGTACCGAGACCACACCGAGCAGCTGCGCATCCTTGCAGTGGAGGTGCACCTGGCCGCCCGGCTGCAGGTTTCCCTGGCTTGGAGAGCTGCAAGGGCCCACAGGGCGTGCACCATGGCCACAGGAGAGCCCTTGCCCGGCTCAGGGCACAGAGGCTATATGGGTCAGACCGGCAGGCCATGAGCCGGGCCCGGACCCGGCCTGCGGCACTCCGCGAGGCAGCCAGGTGCCTCCTGTGGGCAAGGGAGACCATGCGCCGGTCTGTTCAGCTCGCTATGCCCATTGAGAGGCGCCTATGGGTTGCTGAGCGCCCACAGGGTTGGTGGGCGAGGGCACTGGCCCAGTGGGACGAGGCAGCCTGGAGGGCCCACCTCAGGATGGACAAGCTCACTCTGTTGTGGCTAGCGGAGCTCCTTATGTCCTGGCTAGAGCGACAGCACACCTCCATGATGACCCCCATCCCCATGGTCCAGCGGGTGGCCATAGGGGTCTGGGCCCTGGCAAAGTCCAACTCCTGCCGGTCCATGTCACAACACTTCGGGGTAGGGCTCAGCACCGTAACCTGTATCCTCTGGGATGTGTGCGAGGCTGTGGAGGGCGTGCTCCTGGACAGAACGATGCAGCTGGTGGACCAGGAGGCCGTGATGGCGGGATTCGCAGCCGGAGGCTTCCCCAACTGCATGGGAGATGTGGATGGCACCTACGTCGAGATCCTCCGCCCCTCCACAGGGGAGGCAGCAGAGTATGTGAACCGGCACAGGTACCTCTTCCTGCAGCTGCAGGCAGTTGTGGATCACTGGGGCCGGTTCATAGACATCTTCACGGGTAACTCTGGCCGCAGTCACAACGCCAGGATCATGACCATCTCCCCCTTCTATGCCCGGATGTTCCGGGGGGATTTCGCTGACATGGGGATGACCTGGATCGAGGGGGTACCGATGCACCCCTGTATCCTGGGAGACCCTGCCTACTCCCTCACCCACTGGTTGATGAAGGTTTACCCTGTCGCACGCACCCCTGCAGAGGTGCTATACAATACTCGCCTGTGCTCCAGCAGGACCGTGGTGGAGCGAGCCTTCGGGGCCCTCAAGCAGCGCTGGAGGAGTCTCGCTGGGCGCCTAAGACTACACTGTGGAGACCTCTGCCCTGGTGATCGGGGCCTGTTGTATGCTCCACAATGTCTGCGAGACCAAGGGGGCAGCCCTGGAATACCCCGAGCCCCACCAGGCCCCCGGTCCTGTGCCCCTGTACGTGAACGCCGAGAACCCCAGGGAGTACCGTTATGCCAAGCGCATCCGGGACACCCTAGCGAGGCATATTGCCTGGGGGGCCCGGGTGTGAGGGGATCCCCTCCCCAGCCCACCCCCTGGGGTTCCCGGGGCTGGCCCCTGCAGGGGTGCGCCCCCCCGTCACCCACATATGGGCCCTGGAGGCATACTTGTGCATATACATTTATTTCACCCGCGTGTACATGTGCACCCAACACCTCTCCCTCCCCCCCTGTAGTGCCCTGTCCCCTCTAGTGCCCCCCATCACACCACCCTCCCCGTCCCCCCCCATCACCCTTGTTTCCTGGGTCGGCCCCGTGAGCGCCCGGTGTGGGCCATGGATCCCTGTGAGCTCCCCTCCCCCCGCTCTCTGTGTTCCCAGCAGTGTCCTGGGCCTCCTCCTTGTCCGGCAGGGGGGAGTTGGTTGGGGGGAGGGAGGGCTGGGACCCGGGGGGCCCCCCATGGCGGCTACACCCTCTGGAGGCTGGAGAGCACCGGGAGGTCGATACGCGGCCCCTGAGGGCGTGGGGGCAGCTGGGGTGTCTGTCCAGGGGGCGGGAGTGCCGAGGGGCCTGGCATGGGGCCCATGTAAGCACACATTGTGCCGGTGTGCAGCAGCAGGGAGGTCCCAATATCGTGGGACCTATCCATATTCGCAGAGTGCTCCCGCACCATGCCTGTGATGGCTTGCTCCAGCCTCCTGAGTGCCTCCAACTGCCTGCTGTGCTTCCGGCGTTCCCGCCTCTGCCCCAGGGGCACCTCACCCTGGAGCCTCATGTCCCTCACCTCTGCCCACTACAGGGACCGCTCGATGGCCGCCTCCATCCGATCCATGGCTGCTATCATCTTCTCCCCCAGTTCTGCCGAGGTCCAGACAATCTCCTCCGCCTGGTCCTCCCTCCTCCTGTGGACCCATGCCTGGTGCTCCCTCATGCGCTGCGATGGGGCCATGGGCCCTGGGGATGCTGGCTGCTGGGGTTGCCCTGAGGGTACGGGAGGGTGAGTCCAATCCTGACCCGGGCCCCTGCCCCCGGGCCTCAATGGGGCAGGGGCCCCGCGGGCCCCCGGGTGTCTCGACCGGCCCCTCCCCACCCCCTGACCCCGGCCCCTACTACCCCCTCCGACTGTCCAGGGAACCCCTCTCTGCACCCCGGAGTGCCCTCCCTACCGGAACACCTGTCTCACCTGGTTCCTGCGCCTGCTGGCGGGTCTCCTCAGTGGCTGCCTGCTCAGTTGCCTGGGTCTGCTCCAGGGGTGTCCCGTGGCCTGAGGGCGAGGAGGGGGGTTTGTGGGTGTAGGGGTGTGTGGTTGGGAGACCTGGGGATGAGCCCCCTCCCGCCTTGGTTGTGGGGGGCCGGGGCTGGCCCTGGCCCATCCATCCCCCCCTTGGCCCCTGCCCCCATGGGCCCAGTCCCTCCCCCCTCCGGGTCACCCGCTTACCCTCAATGTCTGTCTCAGATTCTTCCGAGGCTGGCCCCTCAGTGTGGGAGTGCTCCCCCATGGACTACTGGCTGAGGGTGATGAGGGTGCTGGCCTCGGACTCCACTTGGCCAGCCTGGGGGTGGGTGCTCTCCGGGCTGCTGTCTGGGCGGGGCCCTGCGGGTGCCGGGGGTCCCGGGGCTTTCTTCCCGGGGGTCCGGAGCCCTGGAGCTCATGTGTACCAGGGGGGCAGCGAGGGGAGGGGGTACCTTGACCCGTTCCCTGCCCTGGACCACAGTGCTCCCAATGAGCTGTGGGGCGACTATGGACCCCTTCATATGCAGGATGCGGTCCAGGGCATCATAGAATGGGGCGGTCCGGGCTCTGTGTCCGGACCGCCTATTGTTGTCCTGAATGGCCTTGTACCCCCTCTTCTGCTCCTTGGGCTTTGAGCAGCACTGTGCCGCTGTGCACTGATGCCCCAATGCCCCGCCGCCTCCATGTCCCACACTATGTCCTGGTAGACATGCTCATTGCGCTGGTTGAGTGCGAACTCCAGCTGGTACTCCAGGGTCCCCCATATCCTTATGAAGTCCCGGGTCTCCTGGACCCCCCACTGGCCCCCTCTGTAGTACGCCTTCCTCCCTCTTCTCCGCTGTGGTTCGTCATCCTCCTCCTCCTCCTCCTCCTCCTCCTCCACCTCCACCTCCATCTCCACCTCCACCTGGGCTGGGCTGGTGTCCTCCAGGGGCTCAGGCCCTCCACCCGGTCCCTTTTCTGTGTCTGTGGGGGCAGGGGGTGGGGGTTTAGGGTTGGGTGCGGGTCCGGCCCCCTCACAGGGTGCCCTCTTCCTCCTCCTCCCTGCCGGGGGGTCGGGCGTGCCCCGTGCCCCCCTGGGTGCCCCAGAGCCCCCTATTCCCCACCCCTTGTTTCCCCTTACCCGTTTCTGGGGTGTCTACTCCTTCCCCAGTCCGGCTGATGTCCCCGTGGCATCGTGTCCTGGCTGCTGCGGGTGTTGTCCCTGCACCTCCTCCATCCTCAGCACGACCCCTGGCTCCCCCTCCTCCATCGGTGCTCCCTCCACCGCTGCCCCTGCCTCCTCCTCCTCCACCCTTTCTCCCTCTCCCACCACTCTCTTCCGCCTCCCTCCTTGCTCCATCCCGCCACGCTTCCCTGCTGCAGGTTTCCCTTTAAATCTTCCTCTGGTGTTTTTGTTGTTGCTGGTTGCCTGGCAGCAACGCTGCATGCATTGTCCCCGGCTGGGGATCATTTTCTTTGGTTCCTGCCAGTGGCTGGCGTCCAGATGTTACTTTTTGTTGTTTCCCGGTAGGAATCTCTTTGACCATGCTTCCCAAGGTTTTCCAGCGGGGAGCCCGGGAAGCGTGGTTGAAATTGACCCCATGTGGGTATTGACCGTGGTGAACATCTGGCAGCCACCGAACAGACGTTCAGGGCTCTGTGGCCCTGCCGCGGGATTGAGCGTGGTTCACTGTGGTTGAGCGTGATCTCGTAACGTCTGAAAACATCCAAGGAAAGATATTTACCTTCTCTTTATGCCTCCCCTAGCTTCTTTGCACTCCTGCCCCTTCACACAGTAACTCCTCTCAGTCAGAGAAGCTGAGCTGTGGGGACTGTCAAAATAATACCAATCTGCCCAATTCTGGAGCATGAATTTTGTTGGTGCTGCACTCTGGTGAATACATATAGATGTGTGCATTAGGTTTTATTAGCATTATTTTTGTGATCCTTTTACTTCCCCTCCAAAAGGCATTCCCTGGCCCTTGTTGGGGGCCCGGACTCCAGTTTGAGAACTACTGCTCTAGAACTTCTGGTATGTTCTTTCTGATCATAACACTTTCTCCTGAGAAACGCCTAATGTTGGGCCACTTCTGGAGATGGGATGGTCCAGTGGTAGGTTCTTGTGTAGTAACTAGGGGCGGGAAACCGGTAAAATCCGGTATCCGATAATGCCGGTACCGGGCGTACCGGCATTATCGGATTCGACCCGGTAATCCGGTCCGGGGTACCGGATTCCGGGTACCGGATTTTTTANTTTGCTCTATTAAGTCCATCCTTTTGCTCATTCCCTCCACCTGACCCTTTAGATCTTCTAGTATATCATTTGTTTTGCTAATTCCGATTTTGTTAATTGCCAGATCTTTCTTTATGGATTTTAACAAGTCCAATATTTGCGTTTGGGCCTCTGTGTCTTCCTGCAGGTCCTTTTCTGTTGTGCCTGCCATTTTAAGCTCCCCTGCTTCTCCTCTTCTCGCACTACGGCGTGGAGTGCTGGGTCGCTCCAAATTTAATTTTTTTCCCCTTTTTTTTTCCGGCGCACATGCCTTGTAAGTTACGCCGGGGTTCTGCAGCTTTTTTTGGGAGAGTTTAAGCTGTTTCAGGTGTGCTGCTGCATTAGGCCCGCAGGAAGCTCAGCCAAACATGACCTGCTGCCTCAGCATGCCCATGTGACTCCTCCCGGTCCCAATTTTAAACGTTCTTATTACTGGGCAATATATCGAGTAAGAAAACCAAAAAATCATGATGGAAATAAAAATAATTGGAACCAGAAGCCAATTTTCCAAGACCAGAAGTTGACTTTCTGGGACAGAAAATCAATAATTAGGTGTCAGAAGTTGGTAAACAGATTGAAAAGTTGAAAGGTCAGTTCTAGAAGTCAACATTCTGGGACATCAGGTACCTGAATCATGTCACAATCAGGTACCGATTGGTACCCGATGTTGTTGGGTTGATTCAGGTAGTGGAAATTTGTTTTACAGGTACCTGTTTCAGCTCTACCCTACTTCTTCATCTAAGTCATTAATAACAATGTTGCTATTCATAACATTCAATATTGTTATTCATAACTTAGATGAAGAAGTTGAGGAAATACTTATCAAGTTTTCAGAAACTGAATAGAAGAAAAAGTATTCATGAGTATTTCTGGAGTAGCCAAGTATCGGGCCTGAGTTTTTGCGAGCTTCTCAGTAATACTGTTGAATACTCAGTACCATTCAGTACTCGGCAAAATACTTGATAAAATCCTGAGTATTTTGCCAAGTATTTTACTGAGTCCCCTGTTGGATGGGCAGGAGGGCAGGAAGGGGCAGCGAAGCAAACTCACTGAGAAGAAGTGGCCCATGGAATTGAAGTGGAACTGACTTTCCGCCTGCCGCTGCTGGGGAAGTTCCCCCACCACTGCAAATCCAGTGTGGTCCCCAAGCACTGCACGTCTCCTGGCTGCAGGCCAGGAGGTTAGGCTGCTATCTTTTCTCTGGGAACATGTTGGGAAACATACTCCAAAATGCTCCCAGAGAGCATTAGAAGGCTGGCTTTCTGAGAGCATGCTGGAGTACATTTTCTAGCATGCTTGCAGAGAAAAGATGGCAGCCCTATCTCCTGGCCTGCAGCCAGCAGACATGCAGTGCTGGGGGACCTCACCTGGGTTGCAGCACTGGGGGGACCTCATAAGTGGTGGCAGCAGCTGCATACTCAGTAAGTTTTCTTTGCTGCCCCTCCCCACTTCCTGACTAGCACCTACCCCCTTTCTGCCTGCTGTACTGGATTGCTCACTCAAGGAGTTACCAAGGAAACTGAGAACCGTGACCATTAATCGGTTCCTCTGTACTTGGTAAAATGGAGTTGAGCACTGTGATCCTTGGTAAATTCCGAGTAAGATCGAGGACTGAGTTCCAGGTTTAATTTAGAACCCAGCATCATGTAGGTATAAGTTTGGATTATTTCCCCCTATGTACATCACTTTGCACTTATCTACTTTGAATTTCATATGGTATTTAGTTGCCCAGTCTCCCAGTCTTGCAAAATCCTCCTGTAATTCCTCACGGTCTGCTCCAGTCTTAACTATCTTGAATAACTTTGTGGGTGCAGCCACAGGTGATGCCTTGGGCAGGCTACAACATCTTGAGCAGCCTTAACCCACTCTGGGCAGACGGACCACGTGATGAAGTGCATCACGTGGCTGGAGGGTGCCAGATGTTTCCCCTGCCACGTAGTGGGGGAAGCAGCTGGCTGCTATGCAATGTGCCCTTGGAAAAAGACTGAGGATATGTCACACAGCAGCCTTACCCCAAATGGGGTAAGAATTCCCAAGGTGTGGTAGTCTAAGCCTTCTTCTGTCCCACCACATGGTAAGCTCTGCAGAAGGGCTTTCAGTGGTGGGTGGTGTCACCCGTCACACACGGCCATAGGGGTGGGATTTTGGTCAGGTTGAGCGAGGGAGACGGGTAAAGGTTGGGTGCCTGCTCATGTGGCCAGTGCTTTGGCCCACCCCACCATGGTGGGAGCTCCAACTGCCTGGCTTCCTCACGGGGGGTGGGGGCAACCATCTGCTCTGCTCTTCATGCTGGCCCTGCAGTATGACAGCAGTGCTTACCTGACAAGGGGCTGCGTGGGGATTGGGCTCTCCACAGCTCATGTGGCTGTACTCTGTGTCTTCTGCAAATTTGATCACTACACTCTTTACATCCTCTTCCAGATAATTAACAGATATATTAAACAACATCAGTCCCAGTACAAGCCCCTGGGCCACCCGCCGTTTACTTTCCTCCATTGTAAAAACTGACCATTTAGTCCTACCCTTTGTTTCCTATCCTTTAACCAGTACCAATCCATGACAGGACACTGCATCCTATCCCATGACTACTTTGTTTCCTCAAGAGTCTTTCAGGAAAAACCTTATCAAATGCTTTCTGAAAATCCAGATACTGAAGTGGTTTTTCAGTTACATGACTAAGATATAGGTTACATTCAATTAGAACATGTCAGCTATGAGAATATCTTCTACAGACCTTTGTATTTGTTGTTTCCTTCTTCCATTAGAGGGAGGAAATTACTGGGGGTCATTTTCCAACCCTCTTCTTCCTCCTGTATGTAGACAATATACAATGTTATTCTTATTCTTTATCATAAAAAACAGAACACAAACTATTTATGATACTATTAAGGTTGATGAGATGAAGCATGGCTTTAGTTTACAAATTATTTTCAACATCTTTAAAGAAAGACAACTTTTTGGCAGGTAAAATACTTTCCCCACTTCTATCACGGCTTGGTTTAACTTACACAGGATGACCCAATTCATGCTATTGCCTGGTTGGGTCACACAGTAGCTTCATTAAATCTTGCTTATTTGTTTGTGCTGCTTTTGAATTTTTCCTTCTTTTTATCCAAAACGTTCTAAGAGGACCACTTGACAAACACTGTTTGAATGATAGTCAGCATATAGTCTGACATATTTGCTCAATAAAGGAGGGAAAGCATGTCAATCATAAAAGACACTGAGAAACTGAAAACTGCATTTTTTTTAAACCCTTGAGTTTTGGGTGAAATCTGACTAGTGAAATCCATAGAAGTTTTGTCAGTGATTTCACTAAGGTTAAAATTGACCCTTCATGTATACCCTTTGTGTTAGTGTAGTATCCTATTATTCATTTAAAAAAATTTAATAATAAAAATCAGCATCTACTCCCCCCTTCCCCCAATCAAGAAAATTAACGAGGTAGCAGGTTAATTAACCAGGTAGCAGGAAAATTAACCAGGTAGCAGCCAGGTCTTCTTCTGGACAGGACCATATTTGAGGAAAAGAGAATTGTCCACCTAGACAGAGGTTCTGTGGTGCATTCACGTAATAAAACCACCTACCCACTGCATAATTGTGTGATAAGTCATGAATTACAGTTGGTCATGAGTACCAGTGGTTATCTCATAGTTAGGAAAGGAGCCAGTTTGGCTAACAGAGGAGGTGGGAAGCCATCCGTTGCTCCCTGCCCCTCCACCAGAACATCTCCTTTACTCAAAGTCAAAATTTCTTCCCAAGTATAAATTTAATTTTCATCCTGGACCAGTTATTTTTCTCCAATCCACATGGTACCATCTTGCAGCTACCTGATCTCAAATTTCCCCTCCCCTAGCTTTAGAAGATTACGAAAGCATGTGGTCTCAATTCCATTAAGTAATCAGTGCAGAGGGAAGTCTCAGCATGGAAGCTGTGACCACCGACAGACATCTCTCCATGCTTTCCTCCAACCCAGAGTCAGCACGGGTTGATGTGGACATAGACACTGTGACTCGCATAGCTCGAGATCCAGAGCCTGACTTTCTGCTGTGGAGTTTTTTCCGCCCGGCCAGGGAGAACAGTAAGTGGAGGGAGGGGAGTGAACTTTACTCAAAGGCTTCAGTTTATTATTAAATAACTATGCTCTTTATTGTTTATTGTGTTGCCAGGTGACTAGGAGAATGTGGCGGAGGAGCAGGAAAACCACAGGGAAGCAGCTCCACAGGATGGGAAAGGTATGCCCAAGAGTGGGCAGGAATGCACCATGGCGGGTCTACGGGCTGCTGTGGAGACTGAAGGAGGAAGCTGAAATAGAAGCTGGGGAAGGAGAATGTAGAGGAATGCTTCCTCTACAGTGATCTGATCCATGAGCTGGTGGTGGTGGTGGAAGGCACCTTGGTGGGATGGCAGGCTGCTGGGGGGAGTGGGGGGAACCAAAATGGCAGCCAGACATGGAAGCATAGATGGTGGCCAAGGGGTGGGGAACGGCAGGAGGAGAAATGTGTGTAGCAACCACCCCAGCAGCTGCATACTCATTCTTGCTTCCCCTCAGGAAGATTCCCACTTCCTTTCAGGCTGGCGTGGAGGTGGAAGCCAAAATGGTGGTGGGTGGGGGACACCAAAATGGTGATCACAGGGAAGACCATGCGGCTGTGGGATCCTGCTGCAGCAACCACCCCAGCAGCCGCATGGGTACTCATTCCCACTCCCTTTGGGCAGATGGAGGCCTGAATACTGGGTGAGTGAGGACCTAAAACATGGGGGTGGGGTGTTGCAGTCAGAAGTAATGGCTTTCTTTGTTGCCTTGCTACAGATCTGCCAGCGCAATGGGTGCAAACGGAAACCCCTGCCACAAGTGCCCAGCAGAACCATGACCTGCAGCTCTGCAACTGCATGTTTTTTCTTTCTGCTTAGAACAACACATGAAAAAAACAGACCTACAAAGTAATTATTTATCTAAAATAATATAATTTTTATCAGCACTGTAACCTAATTTTTTTCTCATTTTAATAAAATAAATAATTGTAATCATTCATTTTTTAATTATTATTTTTTACTAAAACATGATTTTAATAAAAATAAAATTAACTGTGATCCCTATTCTCTTTTTTTTATTTACAAGAATAGGAAGCTCATGCTAGAATGGAAATCATGGAAGAACTGAACTTGTGGAAGATGCAAACCTTTCCAAATAAACATAGAGGGTGTGATACAGTTTCCATGCCAGGGGATAAACATATAGTAGTGGGGTATCTCCTACTCTCTACCCATCCCCCCTCACCTCAGGAATACTGTGGGGCACCCACCCTTTCACTCCTGCCTGTACCCCTGTGTGCAATGTTAAGGGGGGAGATGGGACAGATTCAATTCCCCCATCTTTTGGGTATGGAGACACCCATGAAGACACCTTCCCACATCTCCTGTGTGCTTTGCAGGACTTCCATGATTCCCAGCATGGTCCATTGTCATCAGAGGATGTGAATTCAACATCACCGAAGCCAGAGCCAACTCTGGCTTTTGATGTGCCAGAGTACCTGGGGCACAGCTTGAGCAAGAGCCCATCTGTGCCTTCCGATCTCGTTAATCCAATGATGAGTCGCTCGCAGGTTGTGCTTTCCTACGGTATTGAAGAGCTGAAACACGACCATGGCTGTGGTTCTAATGTTCATGAACTCCAGCCTCTTGGACTTCTTGAAGTCTGTACACCAAATACTTTCAGTGTCTCTCGAACTCCCTGTAACTGTGCAGCCCACACACCAAAAACTTTAAACATTTCAAACAGGTATTACTGACCACTATTGGTCAAGTGTCCTACCAGAGACATAGTAGCCAAAGAAACAACTGGATGGCTTCTTCTTCCCATAGTTCGCTGTGGAAAGGGGAGAAGGCTGGTGGGCAGAGCACAGCGGGGAAAAACGCCTGCCCATCTGTTAGGTTACTCAGGCTAAACTTGTGAGTGGCAAGTTAGTGGGAGTTGCCCACAGGCAGAACTACATGTAGGGGCTGCTCATTTGTTAGGAACTATACACACTAAACCTGTGAGTGGTGGGTGGACCAAACATGGACTCCAGTGGGCCAACTGCTCCTTTGTTTCCACATATTTCTGCACCTCCTTAACCACATTGCAAGACGAAGCTGGCACCCCCTCCCCAAAAATAAAAATGCAGAGGGTGCAGGGGCAAACCAAGCACCCCAAACCACATGGCAAGGCAAAGCGGTCACTTATTTAATTAATTTATTTATTTAATTCATTTATATCCCACCGTCCTGCCTCCGGCAGCTCGGGTCAGCTAACACCAGTAAAAATAACACAATAAATACCATAAAAATAAATAAGTATGAACAGTCCGAGCAATCAGTTCAATAAAAACAGCTAAAAGTATTCAGAGAAGTAACAACCCCCTCCCCTCCACAACCTCCCCATTAACCATTCCCCCCACCAAATGCCTGGTGGAAGAGCCACGTCTTACATTCATGCTGGAAAGCGGGGCGATCAGGGCTGAGATGGCCATCCACCAGGAGTGAGTTCCACAATGCCAGTGTGGTTGCTGACAATGCCTGCTTGTCGGTTGCCACCTGCTTATAGTGAGGAACCTTCAGAATGGTGCCCCCCAACAACTGCAGAAGCAGTCCAGGAGCCCAGGAAATGAGGCAATCCTCCAGATAGCTAGGGCCCAGGCCGTTTAGGGCTTTATAGGTCAACACCAGAACCCTGAAGCGGGCCCGGAAGACTGTAGGCAGCCAGTGCAGAGGTTGGAGCACTGGTAAAATGTGCTTCTGGGGACCCGTCCCAGTAAACAGACAGGCTGCTGCATTCTGCACCAGCTGCAGCCTCTGGACCATCACCATGGGCAGCCCCACATAGAGCGCAGGGGCGTAGCTAGCTTGGGATGAGCCCAGGGACAAGAAATGTCCATGGGCCCCTCCTCTCTTTTTTCCTGCTGGTGGTGAAGCTGTTGGCGGGCCTAGGGGTGCTGGGCTGCTGGTGCTCGGGACTTACATGGTCTCGGCAGAGTCTGCGGTGTGCTTCTGGTGGCATGCCCATCCATCGCTGGGGCCAAGCGCAGCCAGCAGCAGCACTGCCATTGCTGCCCCGGCCCACCCGACCAGTCCTGGAGGCCAGGGGCTGGTTGGGCAGGGTGGGACGGCTCGATGCAGGGAGCGTCGGAGCAGGAAGGTGCCTGGCGACGGTTCCCTACTGTTCTGCCAGCTGCTTGGCACCATGAGGCCAGATTCTTCCTGGCACCAGCACTCTCCCTTGCCTGGTCCAAGTTACCAGTGCCACAGTACCAATGCCATGCCAAGAGGGTGCCCCTCTGTCTGTCTGTCTGTGTGTCTGTGTGTGTGTGTGTGTGTGTGTGTGAATGCCTGGTTTCTTAATTTTGTGACTGCTGGACTTGCTGGCTTTTGGTTGGATTTATTTCTCCATGCAGTTGCACAGTTTTCTTGGGTTGTGTGTATTCTCTAAGCTGTGCCATGCCACAGCAGAGCCTAACTGTAAGCTCCTCTGTTGTTCTGCCTGCTGCTTGGTTAGCACCATGAGGACAGACTGGGATCTCCCTGCCTGGCTCCACTTCCCTTTGCCTGGTCTGTTCAAGTTACCAGTGTCACAGTACCAATGCCATGCCAAGAGGGTGCCCCTGTGTGTGTGTGTGTGTGTGTGTGAATGTCTGGCACTGAATAGTTCCAAGTTTCCCAAGGTCTGGAGTTCCTTTTCCAAATTCTGAAACATCAGAAACAGCACCAAAGTGCTGCTGAGTAACCAGGTCGATTACTCGGAACTTCGGAATTCAGCCCGAGTACTTGGAAATACTATTCAGTACAGCTAGGGCTGAAGTAGCAACCCCTTTTCCCGCTCCACTATTTCATTCTACCATTTTGGACTTTTCGCAGCTTTTCCACCAGCATTCCACAAATTCCATCGGCATTCCGCTAATTTGGAAACTGTCGGAACAATCCTGGAAACTGTTGGAATAATTTCAGAAACTGTCGGAACAAACATTGTTTCACTACTTCACACTGCCGATGGAAATTGCAGAAGATCGAAACTGTCGGAACATCATTCTGCTATTTTTGCAGTCGATGGAAGTAGTGGAATGAAAGTAGCGGAACGGTGGAAGTAGCGGAATGAAAGTAGCAAAATGAACGTCTCTATTGCACCATGCCGCTCACTGCGGAAGAACTTTTTTCATCGGAAAAAGCTACTGTAGCAGCTTTCTCTTTTAGCCCTAGATACAGCCCTAGTATGGATGAAGTCATCTCACCAGATGTAACTGGCGGAAGGCACTCCTGGCCACCTCGGACACCTGGAGATCCAGGCACAGGTGGAGATCCAGGAGCACCCCCAGGCTCCGTACATGAGATGCCAACATAGGGCAGCCTCTGTCAATGATGGGCAGCCCCCCCTCACCCAGATCACTGTCCCACCAACAAGCATCACCTCTGTCTTATTGGTATTCAGCCTCAGTCAGCTAATCCTCATGCAGTCCCCCACTGCAGTCAGACACCGGGAAAGCTCTGAGACTTCAGGGCCAGGGTCAGATGAAAAGGAGAGGTACAACTGAGTGTTGTTAGCATATTGATGACAATGCACCCCCCATCTGTGTACAACCTCGCCCAGCGGCTGCATATACACATTGAATAAGAGGAGGGACAGAATGGAACCCTGTGGTACCCCACATGGGAGACCCCATGGGGAAGAAGAATAATCCTGCAGGACTACTTGCTGAGATCTATCTGCTAGGAAGGAACGAAGCCACTTAAACACTGTTCTGTCCATCCCAGCAAAGTCCTGCAGGTGAATCACCAATACCTCATGATTCACAGTGTCAAAAGACATTGATAGGTCACTGTCAGGGGTCTAGGCGATATGGGAGGGTGTGGAGTCCATAGCTTACCTGGGGGGTGGTATCCCGGTGCGGGTCCAGGGCCCCCAAGCATGGCGCGTATTGTGCCTGGGAATTGCGACGCTGCCGTAGCCCCTTGTGATACAACACCAGGACGTAGGGAGAAGCGCCTCCAGTGCTCAGGAACTTCCCCCATGTCCGGCCATGCCCCCAGCCTCAGTACCATGGCACTCAGAGCGCTTGTGTAATCTACAGGTGCAGGACATAAAAGCAGCTTCCTGCCATGCTAGAACTGCTGGTGGTCAGTGCCTATGTGCCTGTGAGACTGACCCCCTGTTGCTTGGTTGGTTTGTTCCTTGACCCTCCTGTGACAATCAACTGTTGTGAGTGCATGTGAGAAGTTTGGCTGAGGTGAGTGCTTGTGGTGTGCGTGTACAGTAAGTGTGAGATTCCTTTTTGTACCTCCCTTGTTTCACTGTTCCCTGGACCCTCACCATGTCCCTGCCCTGTCCCGTTCCCTTACCCTGGGTTTCATCACCCCTTACCCCATTCACCAGACGTCACCTCCCCACTCCCCTTCCCTTCTTCTGTGTGTGTGGGTGCATTGGCAGCTAGAAGGCTTGCTCTCATCCCCAATACCCTGTGATGATCCTGGCTGGGGATTTTTAATCCTAGAAGCCAACTTTGATCCTGAGGGTTTGTTTAGAGGCACAGTCTTGCTGCTTCGTGTGGGTGTGAGCATTTGGTGCATCCCTTCCTCCTGTCCTCCATTCATTCCCACCCAAAACTCACAGTCAAGAAGAAGATGTCAGCCCATGTCGGCCCTGTGGAGATGTCGGCCCTGTTGGGGGTGTGGGCCCATGTGGACATCCAGCTGGCTCTCACCATGCCTGATCCCTTCGAGGCCTACTACCTGATCGCCCACTACATGTCCTTGCAGGGGTACCGCCGGGG
>QEPC01005992.1:633856-644027 GCA_003113815.1 Sphenodon punctatus
GGGCGAAAACACCCATTGCAGGGAAGGCAACCCCGGCCACATCCGCCCCCAGAATATCCCCACCTAAGGCAGGGAAAGGCAGCGGTTTGGACTCTCAGGGCCCCGCTCGGGGCAGGGGGGTGGGGCTAGGACAGACAGTGCGTCGCTCCACACGTCTCCAGGCGCAGGGAGGGGTGGAGCAACGCCCTTAAGACCAGGCGGCAGTGAAGGCAATGTTGCTGGAGATCAGAGCACTGTGAGACCGGCCGTGAGCTTAGCATTACTGAATACGCGGATTGTGAGAATTGTGTGAAGCGAGTGTGTGTGTGAGTCTGAGAGCGAGTGAAGGTGTCGGGTGGGGTGGTGGTAGTGGGCGTGGGGTCTGGGCTAGGCAAGTAGAGGTAGGATTAGTCACTGTGGGCAGGTGTGTGTGGTGAAGGGATACGTGCGGGCACATCCTTTCTTGTGAGTAGAACCCGTCCTCTTGTGTACTGTGTCTGTGTCCCTAAACCCCGTCGTTCCCTGGCCTGGGACCTTTCCCGGTGCCCCTCACCTCTCACCACCCGTCTTGTCTCCCTTACACAGGTTAGAGTGTGGAACAAGTGTGGTGCACAGGGAACTAGGCTGCCATAATAGGGCAGGTTGTGCACCGTGGCTGCTCCCCCCAATGATGATCTTGCCTCTTCTCCAATTGGAGAACTAGGGCTCTATAAGAACCTGAGGGGTTGTTTTTCCTGCGTGGTGCACTCCTCCCTCACGGTAAGCTTGGGGTACTTGCGTTCCCGTGGGTTGGGGTTTCTGAGTCTTTCCCCCCTCTCCCTTCTCGCGAATACCCCTTTCCCTAACACGACCAAGGCCACAAGCACAGTCTTGGTATCATATCCCAAATGAAAGCCAGACTGCAAGGGGTCCAGGAAGCCAACCCGGTCAAGATGGTCCCAGAGCTGCTGGGCCACCACCCACTCAATAACCTTCCCTAAAAAGGGAAGGTTAGAGACAGCCCAGTAGCTGGCAAAGATGTCCGCATCAAGGGATGGTTTTTTGAACAAGGGTTGCATCACAGCCTCCTTAAAAGACCCTGGGACCCTGCCCTCCTCAAGGGAGGAGTTGATCCCCCATGCCAGCACCAACCCCAACATCCGGGCGAGATTTCATGGACGTTATCATGGCAGCAAAGAACTTCTTTGCCATCTGCACAGCCACTGCATAAGCTTTCAGACTGGTTCTATGCTGCAATCTGTCATCTTCAGCATGAGTACAACGCCACTGTCACTCTAATCGCCTACCCTCACATTTTAACTGCCGAAGGTCCTCTGTGAACCATGGGGACCTGCGGCTCTGATGTTTGGGAAGCGGACGCCTGGGAGCCGCCCAGTCAATGACCAGGTATTCCAAAACCTAACAAAGTAATCGAGCGGGTGGGCATCGAGATCAGAGAGTATTTTCCCCAGAGCATTCTGGAACCGCTCCAGTTCCATAAGACTCAGAGGGCGAACCAATTTAACCGGTTCCACACTTTTCCGGGGGCAGACGTGCGACAGGAGCTGAGTCCAAAGGAGATAATGATCCGACCATGACAAGGGTACTTTCAGCACATCCCCCACTAACGGACCCCCCGCCTCAAGGCCAGTGCAGAAAACCAAATCCAGAGTGTGACCGCGATCATGTGTTGAGCCATCTTTTAATTGAGACAAACCCATAGTTGCCATGGTGGCCATGAACTCATACTCTGCTCTAACAAGACTAGTGTCAGCGTGGATGATGAAGTCCCCCAGAACCAAAGTCCTTGGGGACCTGAAGACCACCTCTGCCACCAGCTCAGCTAGGGCATGTAGGGAAGCAGCTGGGCAGGTAGGTGTACGGTATACCAGCAGCATTCCCAAACTGCCTCCAGACAAATCAAATAGCAGATGGAGGCACTCTGCCCCAGGTGGATTCTGCACTGGATATCGACGAATGGACCACTGTTCCTTAAAAACAACAGCTACACTGCACACACACACACACCCTCGAGCCATGGCTGGTGCCACACGGAGTACCCAGCTGGAACAAGGTCAGCCAAGATATGCTCCAACTCAGTGTCCAGCCAGTTCTCCGTAAGACACACGAGGTTGGCTGCCTGGTCCAGGATTAACTCCCAGACTATAGATGATTTATTTATCACCGACCTCACGTTCAACAGCACCAGAAGAGGGCTGGGGGCCCTCTCTGTCTTGATCAGCACACCTCCTGCTGGGGGACCCGAGAGCAGGACGGGGTACCTGAGAGCGAAACCCAAGCACCTGTCCCCACTCAACGATGGAACTAATCTCCCCATGGACCATGTCTCCCCCAGCTTATCACGACCTGTATTGCAAAACATCCCCCCTGGTCTTCTCTGACCCCCATGGACCCCCCTCCTCCAGGGTGTTCCGCCAGACTGGTGAGAGAGACCCCCGACCCCCTGCATCACCCCCTCTCACTGGGGGATACATCAGCATAGCTTCATAAACATCCCCTTTACTTGCCAAGGGTCTGGTTGTGAAATCCATAATGAAAGCCACTGATGGTTACTGCTGTCCAGATTCTCTTGCAGGGTATGTATATGATCCACATGCATATCACCTGTAACTGTGGCTGTAGCACTAGTGGCAAGTAATTTTGTGGGAACTCAGGCCTGATTGAATTAAGTCCAATGGAGGCCACATGGATAACATAGGCCTAAAGCTTCATTGCTTCTAACAAAACGCTAATAAATTACAATTCCTTACATTTTCCTTCTTTTTTCCTTTTGTCTCTCTTTCTTTGTCTTTCTTTTTCTCTTTTTCTTTTTTCCTTTTCCCTTTGGCATTTTTTAGCTCTTCTTCTTCTTCTTCTTTAGCAGCCAACTCAGCAGCAACCTGGTAGAAAATCAACAGAGGAAAGAATATCCTTTTAAAAAAATATTTTTTATTTTTTTTTAAGAAACATGAATGAAGCTTTATATATATAAATCAGAATAGGGCATATTTCTTCCACGTTAAAATAAATCTTCACTTCCACAATTAATTGGAATTTGCCATACTTTTCCAATAGTTTCACACACTCATTTGATTTCAATTATAAAATGTTTACAGAAAGAAACATTTTACTGTAGAAGGATGAACTGTCTACTAAATACTCTACACTTATGCCACTCCTATGCAGTGTCAACTTGTATTACTCTAAAGGCTAATAGAGACAAAGTATTACAGTGATATCGTTTACTGGGCCAACTACAGTTGGTGGAGGTGGACCCTGTGAGGTTCGAAAGTTTTCATACCTCCACTAACTGTAGTTGGTCCAATAAAATATATTACTGTAATACTTTGTCTCTATTGCCTATATTTGGGACCAAAATGGCATCCTTACATTCTCTGCACTCTAATTGAAATGAGAATGCATTTCATCCTTGTGAGAATCTCATGAGAATCATGAATTCTCAGCATCAGCACCATTTTGGAAAAGGGTAGCTAGTCTGCACATGTGCAGAACCACCTGCCCTTTTCCAAAATGGCACAGAAACAGCCCACACCATCTTGGGAAAGGGCTACATGCACAGAATGGCCACGGTGGCCATTTGTGCATGCACAGAGCATTTTAATTATTATTATTATTTAGAATCTTGCAAGAACGTCCATTTCTTGGCTCATTCTTGATCAAGAAAATCTCATTGGGAGCCCCATTCTTGATGAGTTTTTCCTCAGTTGGTGAGATCTTATTTCAGCCCTAATAAATACAATTAAAAGGCAGCAAGATTCTTTTTTAAGTACTCTTTAAATTCTTTGTTTTCCATTATGAAATTCTCATTTTCCCTTTAAATGGGCTTCTGATAGAACATAAATTCAGTATAAGAACAGTCCCACACCTTAATACATGGAAGTATATGGGATTAATTTTAAAACAGCTTTAATTAAAGATGGTCAGTAATAATCATGCCATTATTGTGTAGTTGCTCATTACGTGTGACAAATCTCATCTAGAAAAGATTAATATATTTCTCTTCCTTTTTCCTTCCCTTCATACCAGGGAGTGACAGGCTGTAGGACCTTGTACAGAGTCACTGTCAACAGTGGTGGCTGTGGGTAGGGCCAGCAGTGGGCAGGGGCATGGGCATCCAAAGGGTGGATGGGACTAATGATAGGTGGAGTCAACCCTAAAATTGCACACTTACTTGATCATGATCAGTGGAACAGAACATGCACACAAGGATACAAAAAGCACACAAGGAATAGATTACACAACAGGATTATGCATAACAGGATTATGTGAAATCCTAACATGCACACCATAAATGCTGCAATTGGTTCCTGAGTAGGAAAAGATTTCCCATCTCTGATACAGCACTTTTAGTCCTTCCTACAAACAGAAAACTCCTACAAACAGAAAACAGTGAACAAGAAAAAAAATAAAAACGGAAAAACCCTTAAGATCCCAAATTCCTAAGCGGGGGAGTGGGGATTCAAAGTTGCTAATGTGGTTATTTCCTCTTTCAAAACCACTAAAACCACAAATGGCTGCATGTAAAATCAGCAAGTATTTTTAAGTGTCCTTAGTCACCAAATAAATTCTTTGGAAAAGCTTCTATATTTTGTCTGTGATTTTTTTCCCCATTATGAGCTCACCAAAATAACCCAACCAATTTAAGCATTCAAAGATTAACTTTCTCAAACATCATAAGCAAAGAAAATCTTTCAGAAAACCCACCCCATTCTGTTAAGGAAAGGTTAAAAATGCAAGAACCCCTTCCGCCAAAACACAATCCCTTAGTAACTCAACATTCCAACCACATTTAGAAGGTCTATTCCAGAGGAGATCATGGTAGTGAAAGCCACCTAAGCCAAGTTTAATTTTATTTGTTTTCTCTTTAGAATTTTAGTTCAACTGTCTTGTGCCTAGCCCCCACCTCTCACGTTACCCCAGGCCCCCAGATTTGCTCAGCTCCCCCCATGCCATCACAGGAACCCATTTTCATCTCCCCAGTCCCCCATGCCCTCCTCATTTCTCCAGCCTCCACCCATACCCCATTTCTCATTTCTCCAAAATCCACACTCTCCCCTCAGCTCCCCCCATTCTCATCTCTTCAACCTCGCCCCCCCCACTTCCAGGTCCCCAATGAGACCTCCTCACCCCAAGGGCCCTCAAACACTTACCAACAGAAGCAGGTAGGTAGAAAACACTCTCTGAGAGGCCAACAAAGTACTGAGCCTCAGATAAACACGGCAGTCCTCCTGATCCCTGGCTCCTCCCACTCCCTTCCCTTCTCTCCAGTAGGTGGGGCTCTTTCAAAGGAGCCCTCCCTGGCCATCAAATTGCACAGACTAGAGTTCCACTGGAACTCAGTGCCTCTGCAGTGGCCATGTCCTCAGGCTATGATGTTGGTGGGTCACTGTGAAGAGTGCTCCACTGCTCCTGAGCGCTCCCCCTCCCTCCTGAGAATCCCTGGTCAGCAGACCGGGGGGCGGGGGGCGCAGAAAGGCTTCACTGACTCAGCCTTCAACTGAGTAACAGATCCTGCCTGCCTGTTGCACTTGAGTCAGAGAGTGCAGTAGCACTTCTTGGTATTGCAGCCCCCAGTAAGGTTTTTTGGGGTGGGGTGGGGGTGTCTGGGTGTGTGTGCAAGAGGGCATGGGAGCCTAAGGGGGGCACTTCCCCCAGAGTCCCTATAACCAGCTTCCCCTGACTGTCAGCAACCAGGGTATGTCTGGCATCAAACAGACTTATTTTCTCTCCTCCTGTGTAGGCAGCCAAGTGAGAGAGGTTGGACAGAGATTGGTGCTGTTTTCTCCCAGGTGGGTGAAATTATGACAATTTAAATTGGTTTACATTTCATTCCAACAACCTAGCTCTACCTGCAAAGGATGTCCCCTGGATTTTCCTTTTGCAGACACTGTAAATGGTGCATGTCATGCTGTGTGCTGTCTGGATGCAATTTTGCATTCAGAAGTCAAGGTTAATTTACAGATAACACAATGTCAAGAGTCTCAAGACACACCCTCAAATATTTATCTGCTTATGAAGAACACAAAATGATGAACATAAGTGGAAAAGTGAGTGAATATCAATCTGTAAATGTTAACTTGGAAAAACTTTTTTTCCCTGTGGCTTACTCTAGTTTCCAAGCAAACAAACAGGATGAAATCAGGTAACACCCCAAAGGAGTCTGAAAATGCAAAAAAACAACAAACAAAGAGGGTACCAATTTAACAAAGATGAACATTGTAATATATAGATATGAATAAAATCAGAATCATATTAGTAAGAATCACATCCAAATATTCAGAAAAACCATAATAATGACAAAAAAAGTTCAAAGTCATCTGTAAACAAGCTCATGAACAAATTCTCCTTAAAACTGATAGTTCTAACCAAAGGCTTTTTCATATCATTCCATTCCTCCAGCTGACATGTTCCAACCTGCAGGGTCTTCTTCAGAGCTAAACTTCAACCAACTTGAAAACCTGTAACCACAAATACCTCCCCTTCAAAACAAACCCTTACAAACCATAATTACAAGGATGGTGGTTAAAAAGTCATACCTTCCCTTAAAGCTGATTAACTAAGAAAACTAAATGAGAAAAGAAAAATCAACAAACCTCTACCTAAAATTAAAAATATCAACACTAAGGCTGCTGCTTTCCAACATTACATAGGAGTGACCGGAACTTGAGCAATTGTGAACTCGGCTCTGTAATTGTGGGGATTAGAGCCTGTCAGAATGCACTAATCCCCTTTTATCACTCACAAACACCTGTCCTTGTAAAGGTTACATTTGGAGATCTGGCCATGTGCAAGTGTTCTTGGGTGATAAAAGGGGATTAGTGCATTCTGATGGGCGCTAACCTCCACAATTCCAGAGCCACGGCAACGACTACAAAAGTTCTTGCCCTACACAGGTAACATTGGAAAGCAGCTTTAAAAGAAAGAAAGAAAGAAAATGAAAATAAAAATTAAAAAAAAAAAAAAACTGTGGGGAAAAACACACTTAACTTGATAGAATCCCCCCCCAATATGACCTACTCTAGTCTCATGTACAAAAATCCTGACCTCAAACATCTGAATCATATACATTCGCAGATCTCTCAGACCCAAATTCACCAAAATTTAAAGGAGAAAGGGGCCCATTTCCCCAGCACTTAAAGTAAAAACCTCCACCTAAACATACCACCGTCACATGTAAATATGGACTGCAAGAACATACACAAAACCTATAATCTAATATACATATACATAACAAATTGACATCAACAAAAATGTTTAGTACCTGCAATTAAACATAAAGACAAATATATAAAATAACCAATACTAATAAACACTGAATAACAGTAAATATCACAAAAGTCTCCCTTTTTAATAATCTCTGCTCAATACCAACTTCTACTTCTCTTCCTAGAGTAGTTCACAGCCGGCCATGTCTGCCTCCCGCCCCTCCCCGGTGCCTTCTAGGTCTTTTGACCACGGCTGGGAATCGGCGTTATGTCTGCTGTGCTGCCCCAGGCTGTGGTCTGTCGGCCCGATTCCCTGCCGTGGTCCTACTCCCGTCACATCTGTTCAGGACCTTCCTGGACCATGGGGGGTGGTTGTTCGGCTCGCCACCACTGGGAATCCACTGTGGTGAATCATGACCATGTAACATCTGAAATCACCCATTATCACTCACACCTCATAACTTTAGAATTCCTTAACAGATTTTCAAAAACTAAACGAAAGGCAGGCCCTGGCAGCATACTTGATTTTTCTACCAGTTACCAGTTAATTTTATTTAAGGCTCTAGCTTTCACCATGGCATACCAAACACACACATAAGAAGAAATATACAATACATTTATAAAACAGGAGAACACATCGTTCCCATTATACTATATGTGTTCAAAGAAATAAAATACGTAGAAGCTCACAGAATATTACAAAAATAAAATAAATTCAACTATACCAGTACTTCATCTTGTATCCTCATAGCCAACAATGTAAAGGATGCCACAGCTCTCAAAGTATTCACATCATGCGTAGCCAGCAAAAACTCAATTCTCTGAGGGGCAGGGAGAAAACTTCTCCCCTCCCACAAGGGATTTAACCAGACACATCTTATATTATCATATAATGGATAATTAAGTAAAAATGATAACGATCTTCTACTACTGCGGCGTTACAGGGACAAATTCGTTCCTGATAAGGAACACCGCTGTATCGACCTGTAAGTACTGCTGACTTAAAACTCTGAAAACGCAATTGCGTAAATATTAGACTGAGTATAGGATTACTCAACCTATCCAGATAAACCTCAAATCCATGCAGCTGCTTGAAGGAATGGTAAAGCGGGGCCACTTTCCAGAAGACCAAAGCAGCCAGATCCTCCTGCTTGACAATATCTATTGCTCTAAGATGTACCAGGTTCTTTTGCTGCAATACATTTTTCCCCAAAAGGTAAGAGAATGAAAAACCCAGCAAATTCAGCTGCATTGTAATTTGTATTAGCCAAGGATAATAGGGTGCACTACCTTGCTCCAATTCCTCACTTAGGCAAGTAGCAGCCAAATCAGTGCTGCTATGGTTAATTACCTTTGTCCAAAATCCTAATAAAGCCTGTCTCCCAGCACAAGCGATAGAGAGCATGCCTGCCTCTGCCCTAACAACTGCTGCCGGAATACCTTGGGGAGTTCTCAATAGCCCTCTTAGAAATTTATTCTGTACAACCTCGAGGGCATTATAATCATATACAGGAATCACCTCTGCTCCATAGGTCAACAACCGCTGGACCTTGGCTCTATAAACGTTCAGGACATCAGAAGTTTTTCCTCCTTCAGAGCGTGCAGCTAACCTAAGTATACCCTTAGAAACCGGAGTAGCCTTCAATTTCATTTGTTTTTTATGCCATTCTCAATCTCCCTTACTTGAAAAAGTAATTCCAAGGTAGACAAAAGAGTCCACCTGGCAAAACTCATTCCCCTTTATTTTCCAAGAATACTTGCAAGTTCTTTTCCCCATCGCCATAATATGAGATTTGCCAAAGTTGACTTCGAGCTCATTTTCAGTACAATATTCCAAGAGATTCCCCAATTGGTTGCACAACCCACCTCTAGTTTGAGACATAAGGACAATATCGTCAGCATACAAAAGTGCGATGATAGCCCTATTTATAACTTTTGGGGGATAACTCATCTGTCATCACAGCACTAGGAAGATCACTTAAGTAAATATTAAAAAGTAAAGGGGCGAGAACACATCCTTGTCTAACCCCTCTCATAACTGCAAATGAGTTAGAAACATTCCCACCTCCTCCCAGCCTAATCCTTGTTTGGTTACCTGTATCCATCTGGATTATTAGAGCAAGTAAATCCTCATTTATACGCAGATTACGCAGTTTATGCCACAACTTTGCCCTTGAAATTGAATCAAAGGCCTTCCTCAAATCAATGAATGCCAAAACCAGATGGCTGGCTCTTACTTTAACATATTTGACTATTATATGGGACAAGATAAAACAGTTGTCCATTGTGGAATAACCCTACGAAAACCAAACTGCTCTTCTGGAATAATGCCATTGGAGTAAACCCAGTCCTCCAGATGGTTGAGAAGTAATTTGGCATATATTTCCCCTACTACAGATAGTAAACTAATAGGGCGATAGCAAGCGGGGTCTCTCGGGTCTCCTTTTTAAAATATTGGAATGATAATACCCTCACTCCATTCTTTAGGAACCCTCTTAATTCTATTAATTTGAGTAAACAAAATAGCTAACAGTGGAGCCCACCAATTTGGGCTAACCTGCAATACCTTTGATATTATAAAATCACCTCCATGGGCTTTATTCATCTTTAATGTCCTAATTATGTCCATAACCTCCACTACACTCACATAGGGACTAAAGGGCCAAGCATTATGCGGACTGATCTTTGAGAGTCGTAGCTTCCTTCTCAACTTCAGCTGTATTCTGATTATATAACTGCTTAAAGAAACCTACCCAATCAAAGCAGTGGGAGTGGATGCCTTGCTGCAACCTTGTCAATAGCCATGGTCAAAATGTAATTTCACAAGGTGACCAGGTAATTAAAAGAGTAAATAACCATATCCCCCAGAGAGTTCTGGAAACCAATTGACTCCATTAGTCTCCAGGGGAAGACCAACCAAACCAGTCCAACACTCCAACATGCCCCCAAGAACCAGCACTCCTGTTTCCAGGCTGGTGCAAACCATC
>QEPC01005992.1:652330-707276 GCA_003113815.1 Sphenodon punctatus
TTCCTTGTCGAATTATGATAAATTAAATTTTATTAATGGAAAAATGTGAAAGTTTAGTTATTGATAAAAATGAATTAAAGTATGTATGGTAAGGAGTTAAGTACATGTATTACATGTATGTTGATGAGGATAAAATATTAAATATTGCTCAAATTCAGAAATAATTTCTATGTTTTTTGGTGTTTATGTTTTGCTGCAATGTATGGAGTGGAAGGTTTTTTTAATTGTGACTGTACTGAATTTGGGTGTTTTTTTTTATTTTAAGAAAACTCTTGTGCATTTAAGGTTTTTTTAAACTGTTAAGTTTTTTGTTTTGGTTAATTGACACAAGATTATTGCTGCTATTGAAGTCTCTCCATGCTCATTCAGTTGCTAGGGTCAAGATTGGTTGGAAGGGCGAACTTTCTGATCTGATTCCTATAAATAAAGGGGTCAGACAGGGCTGCCTGCTGGATCTTTTTCTTTTATATTTTTAAATTAATGATATTGTAGCTACATTGTCAGGGAAACATCATTTCCCTCCAAAATTATGGCTCCACCCATTTCTATTCATTTGTATGCTGATGATACGGCTTTATTTTCCCAAACGTGTATGAGACTGAAACACTTTTTAAGAGATCTTAGTTTGTTTTGTACCCGGGAGCTGATTTCTATAAACTATCAGAAAACTAAAACTGTAGTGTTTGGCTGAAAATTTAATCAAACCAATTGGGTTGTTGATAGTCATGCAACTGAACAAGTAAAATATTTCAGGTATTTGGGTATCTGATATATGCATAATGGCAGTTGGGATACACACTGACAAAAAGATAAAAAGACGGCCTCAAGATCGATCTGTTCAAGCAATTCTTTGTTTTACCCAACATTATGGTGGGAATTTGGTGCTGGCTGCCCTTAAAGACTTTAGGGCTAAAGTGGTAGCACAAATTCTTTATGGTTCAGAAGTATGGGTATGAAAAGATTCTAAAGTCTCAGAGATCTCCCAGAATGAGTTTCTTAGAAAACTTTTGTTTTTCCCACTGCTTTACTTCGAGCAGAAGTAGGAGATCCTTCTCTTACAGATAAGGCACATTGGCAAGTAAGTAAAGTAAATGTATTAGTTCGGCTTTCGCCATGCACCATACACAATACAAAAACAAACACCACCACAATACATTTAAAATATAATTCATACAAAATATACCAATGTCAAAAACTAACCTGGAAGAATACAATAATTATTTTACCAGAATTATTATCCCCAGGCTATAAATACCAGCCCTTTCAGGCTCACATACAGCTAATACTTCACCCCCTGGGAGGTAGATGCCTTCCCCTTCTCAGGGCTTGCATGAGGCAGATGCTTAACTCCTGATCATTGTTTGACCTCTGATTTCCTAACTGTTTCTGCCTTAAGGGCAAAAATGGCCTTTTTATCAGGTCAGTATCTTTTTGCGATAACAGCCAAATAATTTTCGCTGCTAGATAAATACTTAACACTTAACGAACAGGGGGAAAGCTACATCTCTCTTATCTTGGCATATCGGGAGCAATAAAGTACATAATGCACTATATCATCAATCACAGCTGCTCCACATCCCCATAACCTGTTCTCCCTGAGGATACCAGTTCTCCTGCCTTCTAGTATTGCAGAAAGCATCTGCTCCAAATGAAGTCTACATAGGGCCATTACACCAATCTCCGGTTCAAGTACTTGGTCAGATATTCTTCTATACCCTAGTCTACCTTCCATAGGCAATATGATGGAGCTGTTGGCCTAGGTCTAACGGCTGCTATGTCATTTTGCCTTGAAATATCCACCATGGGAAATATGGGCAACCATATTCTTCTCAACCTCTGAAAATAATCTAAAAATTTTTTCCAATGAAGTAACCTAAGCCTATTGAATTAAAGGTGACGGTCACAAAATTCAACTAGGGCAATTGATTACAGTATCTGCCATGTATATCTTCAATATAGGACATCTTTGGGAGTCTGGCACATTGGCAAGTGATTGATTATTGGCTAAGGCTGTCTAATATGAATGCAATCAGGGTTCCCCACCACCCCTAAAAAAAAAATGCTTTGAAGAATAGTTTGCAGGCTGGCGATCATATAAGGATGAGGAGCAATTTCTTGAATATATTAATAGATTTAAAATAGTCCTGATGCAAGAAACTTTGGCCAAAATTCCAGTGGTAATAGAAGGGTTTAAATCATACTCCTTACTTGCTATATCATATAAGAGAAAGGGCAGACCTTGTGGAGGAATTACCTGTTTAATATCTAATACCCTGGAACATGCAGTCAGGATGGAGCTACAACTTAAATCAATTGCTCAGGGGGTCATTTTGACCATCAAAACACTCTAATAATTCTTTCACTATATGTACCTCCCATGAACGCCACCTCATGCAATAGGGGCTCTTGGGACACACTTGAGGGCTATGTGGGGAATTTGCTGATGGATTACCCAGATGGAATTATTCTTTTGGCGGGCGATTTAAACACACACTTGGGCCGGGACGAGTCCCTGGTCAAGTATCTTAATTTCAGAATACCTCCGGAAAGGCTCAATTTTGATGGCTCTAAGCTGAAGGATAGGCTATCAAAGAGCCTAGGTGTAAACACTTCAGGACTTAAGTTTATAGATCTTGTTAATTCATTAGACCTAATTATATTAAACGGGACATGACCTAGGGATAACCCTGCGGAATTCACCTTTCTTGGCCCACAGGGCTCCAGCCTCGTGGATTATGCTATAGTAAATAAAGAAGCTCTTCCATATCTTGCTGATTTTCACATAGGTACTAATCAACTCAGCGATCATTTACCTTTAATAATACTTTTAAACATTAATCCTGATGTTTCTGCTACCATACCTCCAGCATACAAGCAGAAAGGAAATATCGCAAACAAAGTAGATTTGTACCCCAAAAAGGTGACCAAAGGATGGATCAACAGTTGACTTTAACATTAAGTTTGGAGCCTTTTAGTACAATAAGGGCAAGGGCTTTAACTTTGGGTTCTTTATCCCAAATAGTAGAAGATCATGCAAACTTGGTATCATCTCTTTTACCTTACCTAGTGGAAGAACCAGGAAACCCCAAATTACAATAGTTTACGAATCAGAGATGGTATGACACTGAATGCAAACAGGCTAAACGAGCTTTCACTTCTGTTTACTATAATTATCATAAAGAGCAGACAAAGAAGCTCCCGGAGCAATACTTCACCCAAAAACAATATAAACATTTAATAAGTAATAAGAAGAGGCTTTTTTAGATGCAGGGAGAAGCAATAATTCAAGGAAATTCTAGGATATAGTAAATAGCACATTAAAGGGGGACAGGACACTGCAGGTTTTCCCAATTCCACATCAGTCCTGGAAAGAGCATTTCAGAGTTCTTTATCAAGGAAAGCAGACAATTAGTGGAGCAGGAATAAACCCAGGAGAATGGCTCGGGTTATGGCCTCCAGTATCTGAACTTGAAGTTATGATGGCCATAGACTCCTGCAGAAATAATAAAGCTCCTGGCACAGATTGCATAAGGATAGAATTTATAAAAGCAACAAGATTTTGGTGGATACCATATTTAGCCGCTCTCTTCACAGCAATAAACAACTCTGGGATTATTCCCGAAGGCTGGGGGGAAGCGGTAGTGATACCAATTTACAAAAAGGGCTGTAGAGCAGACCTGGCAGACTATCGTCCCATTAGTTTACTAAGGGTAATTAGCAAATTGTATGCAAAAACCTTGTCAACAAGGCTTACAACATAGCTAACTGACAGTAATTTAATCCATCAGGAGCAAGCCGGGTTTCAGAAGGGGAAATCCAACTTGGGTCAGTGTTTGTTCCTTTATCATTTAATATGTAAATACATTAAAGTGAATAAGAGATTTTTTTGTGGCCTTTCTAGATCTTCGTTCACCCTTCGGCTCAGTGAACAGGGATATTCTGTGGAATAAAGTAGGCTGCTAGGTTGCCTACTTTACGCAGACGACCTGGCATTGCTATTGCAAACGAGAGCAGGTCTCCAGCGGCAATTATTAGTTTTTGCCCAATACTGCCAGACTAATTTGTTGCAAATAAATTATGATAAATCTAAACTTTTAGTGTTCACAAGGGAAAGAAAGGTATACTCTTGGTCTATACACGGACATTGAATTCAACAAGTCAAAATGTTTAAATATTTAGGAATTACTTTTCATCAAAATGCCAATTGGATGACTAGCTAAATGGGCCATAGCTAAATGGACCATAGGTGGAGTCCCACTGGCCATTGCAAAATTGTTTGGTCGTTTTGGGAAAATTGACTTAGCATGGGCACTTTGAGTATATAATGCTAAGGTGAGGTCCAAATTTCTTTACGGGGCTGAGTTGTGGGCTATCCTGCCTCCTGGAAATATGAATAGTTTGCAAAATAATTTTTTTCAGCTTCTATCTAAAACTTCACATGGGACTCCGCTGGTAGCGGTAAGATTAGAGATGGGATAGGTTAGCTGGAATATGATGGTGAAAAGGGATGTTCTCCTTTTTCGGTTAAAAGTTTACCATTCAACTAACCCTTTGTTAAGAGCACTTAAAGAAGACCATTTCTTAAATCCTTGGAGGAAACACATGGAAAGTTACCTGACCCAGAAGGTTTTCTCAAGGGAGTATATGGTTATTAAGGAAATGCCCCAAATGAGAGCGGAACTAATTCAAAGAATATCCGATATAGATAGGCAGCAAGAAATAGCTAAAATAAGGGAAACTAAGTTTCTCAAGGACTACCATTGCATAACTCCCATCCTGGGATGTATGGCTCCATATTTATCCCAGCTACTTTCAGTGAGGGCCAGATACTTGTTTTTGTGTGCATGTTTAAACTCCTTATCGTCTAGAATGTTAGAGGGCCGTATACATAAAATTCCCTATGCTTCTCAACTTTGCCCATCCGATTTACTAACTGTTGAATCAGTTGAGCACATCCTTTTTGATTGCCATTTATACGACAAACAGAGAGCTGTATACTTGGAGCCTTATTTAATCCAACACTTAGGGAGGTCTGGAGATGCATTAAGGAGAATTATGCTGGAAGATCAAGACCCGGCGGCTCTGACTTGTTCAGTAGCAGGTTTTTTGAACGCAGCTTTTATTATCAGAAATAAATTTCTTAAGTATGAACCTATAGATGAGGATCATGGTACCTAATTCTCAATTTAAATTTAAATTCAACCTTAACATTTCTGAATTTAGATTAAGTCTGAACGCTTAGCATTTACTACTTGATATTTGATACTGATTTTAAATTTAATTCTTACCCTTGATAATTGATACTATGAGTTACATATAATTCCGTCGGGCCTGTAAGACATGGCTGTTTTCCCAGGCCTTCGAAGAGGGGGAGGGCTGAATTTTTATATGAGGGGGTGTTTGTAGTGTTGTTTATATATAAATTGGATTTATTAGATTTTAATATGGTTTTATGTTGTTTATACTGTTTTATGTTTGTTGGAAGTCGCCCCAAGATGTCGTAGGCATGAGGGGGCTGCATACAAATACAATAAAAGAAATAAAAAATAATAATTTGGATATAGGCAGAGAGTTTTGTATATGCATCAATAGCTCTGGGATATCTAATGGTATTGACTCTGTATATTTGACGTGGGTGTGGCCATGTTCACACCCTAAGATATAATATGGAGTTTTTACTTGCTTTATAGTTATCCATAGTGTTTTACTGGAGTCATGTGATATGATTTTTTTTTCTCTTTGCTATTTTATTATGTTATATACTTTATAACTTTATTATGTTATGCATTTTCTCATGTTGCGATAACCTGTTGCTTAAGTATAAAGAAAGATGAACTATGAATAGTTTGCAAGTAAGTAAATTTATTTTAGGCATTAACTTACGCCATAGCCATTTCAAAATTAAAATACATACATATATTGTACATTAAAAACCAGAACAAAACATTATATACATCACTAAGTCACTGAACTTAAAGTACAAGCACAGAAGACCGTTATCTCTAAACTGAGGCAGCTGAAAGAATTTCACCCATAAACAGACATCTAGAATACAGTTATTCCCTGAAAAGAGTCAAAGCTCTATATTGTGGCTACTCATTCCTGGGGCCCAGAGCCATCCCAGGGCACAAATTCGGGAGTGCAAAGGCCTTGCCCTTCTCGGGGCTTGCGCCGGCAATGCTTGACCCCTGCAGCACTCAAAACCCAATATATAAATGCCTAGCCTTTCACGGGGCGTGGGTGAGCAGCCCTTGACCCCTGAACTGCATCACATAGCATGGGAGTCAGAATCTGACTGGACCCTGTCAGTCTTTACAGGGAGCTCGACTTCTGATAGATCATTACCTTCCTGTTTGGCCTGCTGTGACTACACTGGGAATTGTTTCTTTACTATCCGAATTTAAATCAGATAAAACTCAAGATGTAGACTAAACTAAACTAATTGATTAGGCAAAGCTTTCACTATAGCCATAACCAAATATCAAAACATACCATTTTAAAACTCTTCATGCGTCATCTTTAACCAGACTATGAAATGAGACATAAAATAAGATATAAAGTAAATAACCTTTTTTTTTTTTTTAAACACAAGCAATAAATTGCACAATACAAATAGACCTAGGTGTACCTTTCCTTAGAAGAATACAGAAATCAGCAAAAATTACACTTGAGTATTCCCTAAATGAGTTTTCGGGTTTTACCTCATTTTGATGACCAAATGCAAATACGTAGCAACCTCTTCAAGATAGCAAGGAGCAGGCTGTGTTAGAATGAATTCCAATTTGCGAGCAGGGGCCCAATACCTTCTATGCTTTAATAATTTACTGAGCTAAGACTGTTTTATTCCCTCTGCATAGAGTCAATTCAGCAGGATATGTTGGATTTCATCTACTTGGTTCAGTCCACATGGGCATGGAGGCAAAACGCCCTTCAATAACTTTGGAAGGAAGCAGCTGAAAATGACACAAAGTGTATGCCTTCCTTAACTTGAAATTATAGAGGGAGCAGAGATACAGCTCCCTATCCCAAACTGTCTTAATTTGGGAGTAAAAGGGAGAGAGTTTTGATGAATTGACACAAGCCATATCATTTTGTTTTGCGGCATCCAACAGCCTTTGCATCATTTCAACCTTGATCTTTTGAGAAGGGGTTTGTAAATAAATCTAGCTCCCATACCCCAACCGATTTAGCAGAGAACTCAGAGCTTCAAACCATAAAGGCTTGGTCTTGCTGTTAACCATTTCTCTCCAGCAGAGGCTCCGTAAAGCCTCCTCTTTCACTTCCAGAAGTTGGAACCAGTATTGTAAGACACTTTGGAGTGCTCTGGTCTGTACTGACACTATTCCTGTTTCGGCCCTAAGCAAGGCAATTTGAGAGTATTTAGGCAAACCCATAATTATATGAAGCACTCTGTTCTGGAATCCCTCCAACTTCCCCTCAGAACGCCCACCTCAGACTTCTGCCCCATATATAGCCTGTGGGATCAACTTATGTTCAAGGAGCCTTACTGCTGGCAGAAATTGCTATCCCCCTTCTCTTTGCCAAAATTTCATGACTGCCTGGGAAGTTCGAGCCATCTTCAAGAATAGTTTGCAATGGCCACTTTGTCCAGATTGTTCTGGTGTAACAGAGCTTGGGAATACTCAGAGCTTGGGAATACTCAGAATTGGGTTATATATACTGTATCCTCCAAAATTGTACTGCCTTGAATTAAGCAGAGAATATTGGATATTTGTCAACAATCTGACTTGCCAATTGTATATGCCAATAAGGTATCCTCCTGGTACTCCCCTTTGAAAAATGAATACAGGTCTGAGGAATACTTTGTGCATTTAAAATGTGTTAATCTTAGTAAACATTTTACTGCTTTGTGTTTCCAGTCATTCCTATCAGCAGTAGTGGAAGGGTGCTATACGAAAATGGATCACTCTCAATGCCTGTGCCCTTGTGGGGCTGGCGTGGTAAAAGATTTATCACATCTACTGAACTGTCAGGACAGGGTCAGCCTTACCGTGGGGCGGTTCAGGGTGACCACCCTGGGCTCTGCTCCTGGGGGGGGGGCTGCTCTCGGGAGCCCCAACTTCCAGCCACTGTCAGGCTGCTTTTAAATGAGGGGCGCTGAAGCACCTCCTGAGCGCCGCATTAAAGCAAAGCCGCCAGAAGTGACGTTCTCCCCATTGCCGCCGGCGGCTGGAGACACGGGGCTTTGGAGCGGCACGTTCTTAAGACTTCTATTTTCAGGCTTTAAGAATGTGCCGCTCCAAAGCCCCGTGTCGCCAGCCGCCACCGCCGGCAATGGGGAGAACGTCACTTCTGGCGGCTTTGCTTTAATGTGGCATTCAGGAGGCGCTTCAGCGCCCCTCGTTTAAAAGCGGTGTCAGTCTCGGAGTGAGGGAGAGGTGGGGCCTCTGTCTCTCACTCCCTACCAACTTCCAGTGGTGACAGGTGCGGTGGCAGATTCAATCTGCTGCTGCGGTGCCAGGCCCGACCCAGGGAGCCAGCAAGCGGGCCTGGCATGGGACCCAGGCCAGCGGCAGGGGATGGGGTCAGTGCCCTGAAAAATGGCTGGACTTGTGGATGGGCGGAGGGGAGTGCCCCCTCCGCCCGTCCCTGAGCCCAGGCCCGGCAGCGTCTCCAGACTGAGCTGGGGAGTGCCCCGAGTCGGGGAGCACCCCTAGGCCTGCTGGTTGCTGCCAGCAGGAGAATACAACCCCACATTTCTCCCCCGTCCTGGGCCCTGCAATTGCTAAGGCCAGCCCTGGTTATGGATTTTTCCTATATTGGTGCAGAAATTTTTCTATCCAACCGGACAATTTTTGGAATTATTACTGAGTAGCAATAAACCCCAGATTATGTTTTCAGTTGCTACTTTTGCAAAATTAGCTGCTAAGGAGAGGAAGAAAATTGGAGATGTTCTGTAATGATGATTTCTCTTTCAATTATAATTAGAATTTGTTTTTCGTTTTTGTATGTAGTTTTATTCTTAATTTGAAGATTTTATTGGTATATAATTGGCTTTATACTGTATAAATTTTGTAAATTTACAAAATTTTGTAAATTTTGACTTCTGTGTTTTATCATGATAGCGCATGCTAACATGTTAATAAATTCACTCATTCATTCAGGATGGTAGATTTCAGTTAGAGATCAGAAAAAACTTCTGGTATTTGGCAATGGGAAAAGCTGCCTAGGGAAGTTGTCGGTTCTCTGTCAGTGGAGGCTTTCAAAAAAAGGCTGGACAGCCATCTGTCACGGATGTTGTAGCTGTAGTCATCCTGCATCCAAGCAGGGGGTTGGACTAATGACCCCCAAGACCCTATACAACTCTGACATTCTGTGGTTCTATTATAAATAGCCTAGTCTCCAGGGACTTGACTTAAAACAAAACCAAAAATATCGCGAACACTAGTGAAAATGTTGCATTAAATGCTCGTTTAAGTTTTAAAATATAACAGTGAAAATAATTTTCTGGAAAATGTCTCCAAGATCTGTCTGTGGACAGAAAAGAAGAAAGGGGGTGGGAAGGACATACTATACATTGTAGTCACTGAAATGACATTAGTGAATTTCCCAAAGCATTTAAGTGTCTTACATTTAATTAAATATGGTAATTTTAAGCCCCAAGCACCACTCGATCATATCTTTTGGCGATAGGTGTTGAAGTATTTCATTTCCCTGGATAGATTAATAGATTAGCTACAGTTCAAAATGGGTTTTTATTGTCCCAGCTGGGCTGTTTAATACAAAGCCAACAGAGCTATTTGAAGCTCAGCCATAACCACAGTGGTACTGTAATACCAGAAATCTATCCAAATAAGTAACCTTTACCTCCAATCCCTGCTCTAGCTATCCACTAAAAGTAACTGTAAGCATAGAACAGAATTCTAGAGTCAATACCTACATTTTAGCCATTACAAAAGGTTTTAATTTTAGGTGCACTTTTGAGTTTTATTGAAATTAATCTAAATCTATTTCTTTAAATATTTATTTATTTAATATATATCTAGAGACAATTGATTTTGTTTTGCAAGTGTAAGTAATACTATACTGAAAGACAGAGGATATTTTTGTAAACAGTTTGTATTCATATACTTGTTTTGGTTATGATGCATGGTGGTATCTTGCTATCTACTTTAGCCCATGCTTTGAAATGCTGGAAAACTGAAATAAAATACCGGTTTCAATTTTTAAAGCAGGCATAAGGGTTCAGTTATGCATCTGCATGTGATATTGAGTCATGTGGCCAAATCCCTTAAACTGCCTTGAAAAATCAGAATAATTCCAATCTCTATTCTTTTATTCATTGTGATTACTGAGGAAGGTAAACTTGGCTTTCATATCACCTGCAAACGGCAATCCACCTTGTACTGTGGGTTCAAGGTTCATGGCTATTATTTATGGTACTTCATAAAAACATGAATAGTCTTGCTAATCATTAATAATGGAGACCATGTTTCCCTTTCTTCTTAGGCTTCTGAACAGTGAACAGCTCGCAAGTCTGTTCTGGAAAATAGTTTTCAAAGCATCCAGCACATATACTGTCAGCACCCAAAACTAAGTCAAATCCTCAGTTGACAGATAATAGTGTCTGTCATGTCCCATTGTAATGGGTGAATCAGAAATAAGTGATAATCTTCTTAACTTGAAACATGCAGGCTATGATCATGGAATGGATCCTTCAGACTCTACAAACAGGTGACTATTTCCTCAGTAGAGGTCATGAAAGAATCACTCTGTTTTCCGTGGACAGAAAAAAGTTGTTGCAAAAATCTGTTCTTCCTTCACCACTAGGGACCACCTGAGGATAATATTATTTGGGGACTAATTTCTGATTTAACAGCAATTCTTGAAATGTTCTCCCACAGAATAAACAGAAAATCTTGCAAATGCTCTTTTGCATGTCTGGGCATTTTCTGAGATTTACAAAGAAAACAAAACTTTAAAAAGTTTTAAAGCAGTCACAGGATCTGTCCCTCCCAGAAATGAAGTAGGATGATGGATGGAATTCCGTGGATCCTATTTGATCATGCAGAATTCCAGTTTGTTACACTTTCCAATCCATGACAGATTTTTACACTATTCTTTTTTTCCTTTTCATCTTATTGAAGATACATACTTCCGAACTCTGGTGTGGCTTGCAAGTGAACATAGTTTAGGTCTGTTTTTCAGGGGGATAGCTATTTATTATTAATTATTATTAATTATTATTATTATAAGCATTTGTATAGAAACAGCTGTGTACCTGGCGCTTTACAGAACAATAAGATACACGCAGTCCCTGCCTACGACTTACAATCTAATAGACACAGAGGAGGAAGACAAGGATAGGGGACATAGGGAGAGACAAGGGATAAATTGCATTCAAGTGGATGTGAAGTCTCAGGTGCACGTGCTTGGCTTGGTTGCGATTAGGCAGGAGTCTGCGGGGAGGGCAGACAGAAAATATTGAAAGGAAAGTTCTAACAGGCATCAGGAAAGGCGGCAAGGAAGAGGTGGGTTTTGAGGAGGGATTTGAAGGTGCGGAGGGAGGGGGCAAGGCGCCAGGCATAGGGGACAGCAAGGGAGAATGGACGAAGGCGGTTAGGGGAGCAGGGGAGATGAGGGAGAGCGAGGGAGGGGGTAGAGGAGGAGCAGAGAGTGCGTGCAGGAGTGTGTAAGGAGACTAGGGCTGAGAGGTAAGGGGGAGCCAGGTTGCGAAGGGATTTGTAAGTGAACACCAGGAGTTTGTAAAGGATGCATTCGGGAAGGAGGAGCCAGTGAAGCGAGGAGAGGAGAGGCTGCACGTGGACAAAGCGACAGGCTGAGTGGATGACCCTAGCAGTGGAGTTTTGGATGGAGATAAGGTGGGACAGGTGAAAGCTGCGGAGGCCAGTAGTAACTAAGTAAATATTTATTGTTTTACCATCGGTCCTCAACAAAGCAACATATAACAAACAAACAAAGTAAACCAAAAATACAAAATACAATTTCAAAAATTACACGTAGAAAACCAGCTACTCATTAGAAATAAAATGGATATATCAGTCCTCATAGGGGGCCAAGATGGGGCACAAATTTATCCTTCCATAAATTCATGTCATCTCATATTCTTATAAAATCGCTCCCTATACTCTGGGAAAATTGGGTAGGACCTGCCTTACCCTTCCCAGAGGTTATGGCGGCCACACGTATCCCCTTCGAATAGAGAACCATAAGCCTTGCCGTTCTCAGGGCTTAAATCAGCTATCCTTAGTCCCCACTAGCTTTGCCCAGAGAGCCGTTCCGAAATTGGGTTGTATCCTTCCAAGGATGCACACTAGGCCCTTGATTAGGTCGGGAGGATCCCATCCCCATAAGTCAGAGCCCTGGGCCAATGGGCTTATTACCTTCCAGATCTCTTACCTGGGATTACCAGAGAAAGTTAGCTCTACCGGGTAATTTCTCCCCAATTAATGTCCCTCCAGAAGCCTCCTCCTTACTTGGAGAGTTTTCAAACAAAAATTTGCCACCGCCCGGGAAATTTCGGAGTCATAAGGGGCAAGTAGCTTCCTCAGTACACAACAATCAGTAGTTGACCCCCTCAGTATCACAATCTCATCCAGATATTTAACTCTAAGGCCAGTTAACATGGGGCAGTCAAGGAGGCTATGAGCTGGCGAATCTACCAACCTCCTGTCGCAGAGTGTACAAAACCTTTGCTCGTATGGCACCCCCCTATACCGGCCTTCCAGAAGGACTGAGGGTAAACCATTACACCTCATTTTGGCATAGACTGATCTTCTGCCAAAATCTTGCAATTCGAACTGATAGCTCCACCTCGCCACCAGTGGGTTAAATGGGATAAAATCAGGGGCAACCTTCTGTTCCTCTCTCCATCTGTAACGTTTGATCTACAACTCTGTTTTTAATGAGGCTTCTGGCTGCTTTAAAGCCAAGCGGCTTCAAACTCAGGGGTGAAAAGCCCAATTTGAAAACCTCTTGCTCGGCCGCCTTCATCCATTGGTCCCCCAGCCCTGAAGGGAGGCCAGTAAGGAGGAGGTTGCAGTAGTCAAGGTGAGAGATGACCATGGCATGAACAAGGGGTTTGGCTGAGGAGACAGAGAGAAAGGGGCGAATCTGAACAATGTTGTGGAGGGCGAAGTGACAGGACTTGGCAACAGAGTCGATGTAGGGTTTAAAGGAAAGGTGAGTGTCGAAGACGAAGCCCAAGGTGCAGGCTTGGGGAACGCGGCGGATGATGACCGCATCAATAAGGATGGACAGGGAAGAGGGAGAGGAAGGGAAGGGAGGAAAGATAAGGAGTTCATTCTTAGCCATGTTGAGCTTGAGCTGACGTCGGGACATCCAGGCAGAGATATCAGAGAGACAGTTGATGAGGCGAGCTTGGACAGAAGGGGAGAGAGAGGGGGTGGAGAGATAGAGTTGAGTGTCATCAGCATAAAGGTAATATTGGAAGCCGTGGGAGGCATTGAGTTTGCCAAGGGACAGGGTGTAGATAGAGAAGAGGAGAGGGCCCAGGACAGAGCCTTGGGGAACTCCAACCGAGAGGGGGAGGGAGGAGGAGTTGGAAATGGGAAGAGACACATTAAAGGAGCTGTCAGAGAGGTAGGAGGAGAACCAGTCAAAGACAAAGCCGCAGAAGCCTAGGGAGCTTAAAGAGTCCAGTAGGAGTGAGTGTTCGACAGTGTCAAAGGCAGCAGAGAGGTCAAGGAGGACAAGAATGGAGTAAAGGCACTTAGATTTAGCGACAAGTAGATCATTAATGATCTTGGCAAGGGCAGTTTCAGTGGAATGAAGGGGGCGGAAGCCAGATTGGAGAGGGTTCAGGGAGGAGTTTGCAGAGAGGAGGTCCAGGCAGCGGGAGTAGACAACACGTTCCAACTCTTAGGAGCAGGCTGCACACATGCACCAGGGAGTGTAGGCTCCCCAGGCTCATGGATCCAGGTTCAGCTGTATCACCTTCCCCTATACAGATGATACAACTGAACTCCCTCTAAAACCTTCAGGTTTGTATACTCCCTATAAAAACTTCAAGTTTGAATGTTTGAGCTTCAGTGATGATCCATCTTCTCACTTTTTGGGCCTCAGTTTCAGGGTGGTCAACCTGAGATGTAAGTCTTTATTTTCAGTACCTATTGATATTAGCTAATTAATACCTACATGACCTAATTCTGAGAGATGTTTAAGTTGGGCACCCAAAATTAGAGGCCAGTTTTGAAATCTGGACTTAAACAATTTGGCATAACTGCCAGCCTCCAACCAGGCAATAAAAGCATGGTGATACATGTCATGATTTAGTTTTATTTGCACAGGTTGTTTAGGGAAGCTACTACTCTACAGAACCGCCTGAATAATTAAATCTGTGCTAATTAGTCTCCCAAATTCATTACGTATTATAGTTCATCAATATAAACAACTAAAAAGACAAATTTGTGATAATGCAAAAATAAGTTTGCCTTTGAAAACTTATTTCACTCAGTACACAGAATGCTACCATGGAAACTATGAGTAAAACCAGACATGCGGCAGCTCCCCAGCCTGGGGCAGGAAACAGCGGCTGCCACTCTCCGGGTTAGCAGGCAGCATGCAACAGACATGCCTGAAACTTGAGCAGCTGAAGAGCTGTCCCATTGCCCCGTCCTGCTCTCATTGCTCCCTGCCTCCTGCCAAGACAGGCAGCCATGGCACCTGGTCATGGTGGTGTCTGCCCTGCAGTGGGGATGGAGGGACCAAACAGACATGCTGACTTGCTGCAGCCCACATTGGTGGCACTTGCCCTGGAATCCCCATTCGGGTGTGCCCTAGCCTCCCCTCCCCCTTGCCGGTGGGGGGTGCATGCGCGGGAACGGGTCTCGCCCCACCCACACGACAGAGGACGCATTAGGGGGAAGAGAGGCGCCGCTGCCGGCTGCAGCAGAGCACGGACTGAGTCTTGCGAAGTGAGAGCTCAGCAGGCGCCATCTTGAAGAGCGTGTGGAGGAGACCAGTCGCGCAAAGAAGTTTGTTGGAGAAGCACGGAGCGGCTGCTTTGGCTTCACCCCCCTGCAATTCCAGCATGGCCAGGCTCGCAGCAGTGATGAGAGCATGATCCAGTGCCCCCCACCTTGTACTGAGTGTGCAGTGAGGGGGTAAGGCAGTCTTCCTTACCTCCCTCCCACGCGGCAGGCTTTGAGCTCCACGGCAAGCTGGGGGGAGCGGGGATGATATCGGGTGCCATCTTGAAGATACTCAGCTGGGCTGGAAAAAACCCCTTTTTGGTTACCCCCCTCGCCCCCCCATGATGGGACGGAGAGATAAGGGGAGGAGGAGGGGCACAGGGAGGCAGCCCCCAGCGGGGGGCAGGGAGGAAAGGCAGCAGCAGGCAGAGGCCTCCCTGCAAGAACGAATGGGGGGTTGTGAGGACCTGCTGCGTGGCACCATGAGTGGATCCGCCCCCGCGGCATCATAGAGGATGGGGGCCGTCTCCAGCGGCCACGGTCACCCTGCCTTGGGGAGGGGGGCACCTGAGTCCCTGGTAGGGAGGGGGGATGTGTCACCTCCAGGGCAGGTCAGCCCCCCTGGCACTCCCTGTGGCATGCCAAGCGACAGGTGCGACCCCCTGCACGCTACAGAGATGACCCCCCCCCAGGAGTCACGAAGGGTAGAGCGTCAGGTTGACCCTCCTCCAGGATATGGGAGGCAGGTGGCCCAAGCTCCCTCCGGGAGGGAGACCCCACCAGGTACCCCTCCTCCGTCACGGGGGGGGGAGGCGCACATTGTCTCCTGACAGCCCCAGTGCGGCAGCCCCGCCACGGCGTCACTCAAGAAGCGAATCATCGCAGGCCATCCTTGACCAGCTGCAGGACTTCGCAGGATGCATGGAGTCAATGGAGGCTGCGGTGCATATCATCATGGAGAGGAATCCCTCGCAGGCACACAGTGATGATGGGGTACTCGAGGTGGAGCCTGGACCGTAAACCCAACTGCCTAGTCCCCGCCGCCAGCATCACACTCATGTAGGTGCAGTGGGGAATCCCAATCGCAAGACTGGAAACCACATTACAGCAGATGCTGCACCAGGCATCCTCAGGGTGGAGCCAGTGATATCGCTCACCAACAGCGACTAGGTTGGGTCGGTTCGTGGGTCCTCTGGCCTGCCCAGTCGTGCCCCGCTCCCCTGTCTGGCGACACACAAGGGCACCTCTGCCAGGTCCCCCATGGGGGAGAAGGGGCTAACCAACACATAGCCCAGGTGTGGTCAGAGCAGGGATGCCATGCCACCCTGTGTCAGGTGGTGTACACCCCGACCCGTGAGGCAACACCACTGGCTAGGGGATATGCGGAGGTGAATGCTCCCATCGGAGCTCACTTGTTGCATGCTACTAGGGAAAAGATTTGGAAGGGCGAGTAAGTAGATGTGTTTGCCCTTCTTTTTAGTGATCCAATCCCTGACTCCCAACGCAAAGGAGGAAGGTAAAGTGAAAGAAAAGTTTAAGAGGCCCAAGGTGGACAGGAACTGGTCCAATTCGTCGGCTGCCTTCTCGGTCCTTATGGGGGTTATGTTGCAAATGGCCCCAGAGCGCGCCACCAAACTGTTGAAGTACCAGGATATTGTTCAGTGTGCGTGCAACACAGGTAACCCAGGGGGCGTGGCTTTGCTATGAGGCCTTTAGGAAACGGGCCTCCATCACCACTAGTTTGAGGTGGGATAGATACCCTCGGGACCTATGACTTGAGTGTATGAGTAATGTCAACAATGTCACACGCACAGGTAGTGGACACGCCCTGGTCAAGGGAAGGGTTGCGCTGGTGAATGACCCCTTTCGGTCGGACGGGTGCTGCCTCCCTGCGGAAGGGTCCATGTGCTGGGAGTATAATGGGCAGGGAGTTGCGCCTGCTTCCCTTGCTGGTTCCGGCATGTCTGTTCCCACTGCTCGGGCAACCACCCAACCTGTCACTGTAACAGGGTTAGATCCTCGGCCAGAAACAAGCCCTGTCTGGGGTGGGTGGCAGCAAGGGCCCCAACCACAGTACATCATAGGGCTTTCGCCAGAGCATTGAGGGACTGCCCCTGGAAAGCAGAGGTACAATACGTTGTAGAGGGATTTAAGGAAGATTTCAGGATACCGCCTGGCCAAGTTAAGGCGAGGGCTTGGGTGGAGAATTTAAAATCGGTTAAAGGTTTGGAGACACTAGTGCATGCCAAGGAGATCGCAGAAGGCAGGGTGGCCAGCCTGTTTGATTCCCCACCCATGGAGTTGCTCCACCTGTCACTTTTAGGAGTAGTGCCCCAAAAGATGCTGGGAGAGTTCCGCCTCATTCACCATCTCTCCTATCCCAGAGGGGAGTTGGTGAATGATGCCATCCCTGAGGAGCTCTGCTCAGTACGCTACGCATCCTTCAACACAACAATTCGCATGGCACGGGGCGCTCTTGGCGAAGTGTGACATCAAATCCGTCTTCCGCCTGCTGCCAATCCACCCCACCGATTTTGAGCTGCTAGGCTTCCAATTCCAAGGATAATTTTATTTCAACAAAGCTATGCCAATGGGTTGTTTTATCTCCTGCTTGGCTTTCAAATGGTTCAGCTCATTACTCAATTGGGTAGACTGCCACAGGGCACGCTCCCATTTTGTCATCCATTATATCGATGATTTCCTGTTTTGGGGGTGCACGGGCGAATGTGAGCGCCTACTCAGGACATTCCATGCTGTGGCGGCAGAGTTGGGGTCCCCCTTGCCCCTGAAAAGACGGTTGGGCCTGTCAGGGTTCTCACGTTCCTGGGCACAGAGGTAGACGCAGTCAGGGAAGAGTCTAGCCTTCCCCCACGACAAATTGGATTCCATAGCTGGGGAAATAAAGGCTTGCTTAGTACTCAAAAAAGTCACTGTCTGCCAGCTCCAGAGTCTGATAGGCAGTCTGAATTTTGCCTGCCGGGTAGTGGTGCCGGGCAGAGTGTTTCTGTCCCGGCTCTACGATAAAGTCCCGGGCAAACTCCCCCCCCCCCATTATCACATTAGGGTGACAGCAGACATGAGACAGGACCTTGGAATTTGGAGCTGTTTCCTGTCTGCCTTCAACAGGGTCAGCCTATGGAGGCAGCAGATGCTCCTAGAGGCAGAATTGCAGGTCCAATTGGATGCTGCTGGGTCTTTGGGCTTTGGCCTTTACTTCTGAGGAAAATGGTGTGTGACCCCGTGGCCACCAGCGTGGGTTGCTACCGGAAACACATGAGATCTTACCTTCCTCGAGCTGTATCCAATTGTCCTGGCGGTGCACTTGTGGCCTGTTGACTTTGCTAACAAAACTGTATTGTTCTGGTGTGACAACATGGTGGTTGCCCAGGTCCTTAACACACTATCCTCCAAATCCACCTGAGTAATGGGGTTAGTGCAGGCATTTGTGCTGCAGTGTCTCGGTAACAACATTCTATTTGCATCCAAGCATGTACCGGGTGTCAACAATGGCATTGCCGATGCAGTCTCCCGTCACCAGATGCACCATTTTCAGCTGTTGGCATCAGAAGCCAGGAAGGAGCCCGAGGTCATGTCCCCGAGTCTGTGGAACATTGGACTCTAGAGCTATACTGGGTGGTGCAAGGTTCCATTGCCCCCAGCACCAGGGAGTCTTACAGCACGTCCTTCTGCGAGTTTCAGGCATTCCGGTTACACAGGGGTTGGGATACAGGTTTCCCCATCTTGGAACCGCAGGTGTTGCAATTCGCGATGTCATTGCGTTCCAAGTGACTAGCCCCCTCCACTATAGTGGACAAATTGGCTGCACGTTGGCAGGCCACCCCGCCCCGGACCAAGGTTTCTTTGCAAGTAAGTTAATTGAATCCTGGTCCCAACAGCGCAACCATAGACCAGACCCCAGACTTCCAATCACCCCTGATATCCTCACAGCTCTAGTGGGCTCCCTCCCTCATATTTGCTTCAACGCATATGAGGCTGCACTGTTTGGTGTGACATTTCTTCTTGCTTTTTTGGGGGCCTTCCAGGTTAGCGAATTGGCTGTCATGTCCAAATCCAAACCCCAATCCTGGAGTGATCGGTTATGGAAATGTATCCATATGGAGTCGTTCCATGACTATCCTTCTCCGGAGATCCAAGACCGACCAGAAAGCCAAGGGCTACGTTGTCACTCTCAGGGCGGTGGGCTCACCCATGCTGTGCTCAGTCAGGGCCTCTAACTTATACATCACTAACCGCCCCCCCACATCTGGGCCCCTTCTTTATTCATGCAGATGGGTCTCCTTTGACCCGCCATCAATTATCTGCCATACTCCATCGAGCCCTGCTTATTGTACACCAGCTGGCCCATCTATTTGGGTCGCACTCATTCCGCATAGGTTCAGCCAGTTTCGCCGCAGCGTTCGACCTGCCAGCAGTGAGTATACAGGGCATTGGCAGATGGAGGTCGTCAGCATTTTGATAATATGGGATCTCCCCCAATAACCACCTGTCCTGAGTAACATCACTTTGTTTTGTCTGCCCGTACAGGACCACAAGGCCAGCGCAAGTTGGTTTGAATTGTGGGACACAGTATTGTCTACTGGGTGGGCAGGGCTGCGGGCCGCACTCACTGGGGCACCCAGCTGGAGTTCAGTGACAAAGCCGAAGTGGTTTGGAAGGCCAGGAGCGGCATGAGATAGGAGCAGCTGATGCCGTTGATCCATGGGGCCACCAGGGGGTGGCACCCGTACATCCTGATAATTCATCTGGGTGAGAACAATCTCCCAACCCACATGGGGCTTGAGTTGGTACTGAGGATAAAGAGGGACTGGGTGCAGGCGTCAAGGCTTTTGCCTCATACCACGCTGGTATGGATGCATATTATTGAAAGGATAAGGTGGACTGGTGCCATCCATCTGGGGAAGGTTGATAGGGCCCGTAGGAAGATCAATAGGGAGGTGGAGAAGTTGGTACTGGCCCATGGCGGGGATGTCATTGGCCATGAGGGTATCTGGTTCTCATGGCCAGAGCTGTACCGGGCAGACGGGGTACACCTCTCCGAGATGGGCACCTCTCCGATTGGGGCCATTAAAGAGAAGCTTTCACAGGTGTTGTGAGGTTGGGGGTGGAGGTCTCAAACCAGCCAAGCAGGTGCTGGCAGTTTGCTGTGGCAGGGGTCCAGGGTATTAGAGTTTTAGTTAGAGGTAGCTGCTTGTTGAGGCATCTCCTTATGAGATGGGGCCAAGGGAAAGCTAGAGTAACCCAGCTTACAACCCAGGCCCAGGAGGGAGGGGCGAGCCATACACCAGAGGACAGGGTGGTTCACAGTGCAGCCACCACCTCCCTCTTGCTCTGGTCATGAGAGGTTTCATACCTCCCCAACCAGCCAGGCGACTGGAGTGAAAGTGACCTAACAGCAGAACAGGTTCAGCAGCACCGATTGACATCAGCTGCACAAGTTGCAAGTTATAGTTAACAGTTAAAGCATAGTATAGGCTGGACCCAGGAGGGGCAATGCCCCCTTCCCCCCCCCCCTTATTTTCATGAAGTGAATAAAGAGTGTGGCCTTTCAAACCCCATTTTCTGTGTCTTCTTCCAGGGTGCTGGTGCAATGAGTGCCTAGAATCATTCGGGGTATGTATGTGTGTTTCATTCCAGGTCAGTTGCCTACCCGGCCTGGGGCAATTCTGGGGTAACATCTGGTGGCCTAGGAACAGACATGCAGGTAGTTCCCCAGCCCAGGAGGGCCATAGCAGGCCCATGTCATGTCTGTTTTCACCCTATGTTCATTAAACCCAGAAACCTTTAAACCAACTAATGAAGTTGCATAGAATACAATCGTGAGCACATGTGGGCAGTCACTTCTCCCAGAACAGCCACACCATCTCTAATCTCTCAGTCCTCATCCTTAAAGGAAATCTTCACAACACCTTCAAAAGATGGGTCTGGGAACTAAATTTGATAACTGTATTAGATACCAAAAATAATGGACTCAAAGATCTAATCTTTTAAAGTCACTATACAAATCTGTAGTAACTGACAGACTCTGTCAGCTGTATACTCAACTGATGTGAACCCATTTCCTTTCATATGCGTATTCCCTTCTCCTGATAAGCTGTTTCCTACCATAACTTCCTCCCCCAGTGGTTTCCTACCATACCCTCACCTACATGTTGTTGGAAATACATTCCTTTGGTTGCATCCCCCCATAGCGCCTCATCCTGTTTGTTTGCTAGAAACACCAGGAGTAGACAGACAGATCAGGGAACCCTTCCCCCATCCTATCTGTCCTACTCCTGTCAGAACCTGATTGGTCAGTCTCCTCCCCCAGGAGATTTCTCATCTCTTTGTGTCTCAGAGAGCTTCCTTCCTCCCTCTTGAACACACCTAGTCTTAGGACTTAGCATAGATGTAGGCCTTTCCTATCCTACATGTATTTCCTAATAAAGCTACTTAAGCTTAAGTATGCTTCCTGCCTGCTTATTGATGATTAGCTACTCACACTCCTCTGTAAACTCTGCATTGGGCAAATGGATGCAATGATCTCACAGTCCTTGCATTTCCAACAGGGTTATGGGCCCAGACACCCAAAAGGCAGCGCAGAGTGAGTAAAATTGAGTGCTAGCATTAATCTTAAAGGCAGAAAAGAAAAGAAAGATTTTAGTCTCTGTGACCATGGATTCTATGCTGAAGGTCTCCATTCCAGAGAGGCTCACTGGAGCAACAAACTATGAAGCTTGGAGTCATAATGCAAGGATGGCACTGGGAGGACAAGGCCTAAGGAAAATGCTGGAGTCCAACAGACCTACAGATGCAGGGGCAGCACAAGAACTCTGGGATGAGAAAAATGACAAAGCTATGGCAATCATCTCAATGTCGGTGAGTCAGCGTTTACATGTGCACATACGTGACAAGTTAACTGCAAAAGATATGTGGGAAATTTTACAGAGACTGTATCAAGGGAAGTCAAATATATCAAAGATACAAATGCTTAAAAGACTTTGTAATATGAGAATGGATGAGAGTGAAGATTTTTCAGCTCATGTTAATGGCCTGCTTGAACTAGTCAGGAGACTGGAAAATCAAAAGCTGAATTTACCAGATGAATTGATAGTGGCATTTCTGCTGAACTCTTTACCACCAACTTTTCAAACAGTCTGTCAGATAATAGAAATGCAGGATAACCTATCTTTGGATGTTGTTATTCAGAAACTTGAGGAATTTAATATGGCTCAAACTAATGAACAGCCAAACTTTTCCTCACAGCTTGCCTGCAAGGCAGCTGAGAACAAGAAGCCTTTTGCAAATTCAAAAGGATCTGCAAGAGTTAAGCGTTGCTTCAATTGCGGGGAAACCACGCATCTCGCATATCAATGCACCAAGCAAGAAGTTCCCAGCTTCTCTGCAAAGAACAAAGGGAGCCATGATAGGGCTTTCAGCCTGGTTGAGGAAAAAGCATCTCAACTTAAAAATGTGGAAGGAATAGAATGTGAGACTGCTTCACATGATTTCTTTGTTGATTCTGGAGCAACTAAAAATCTTATAAAGGACAAAGACAGATTTATTGATCTGGATAGGACTTATAGAACTCCTATAAGATTGGCTAATGGAGAGAAAGTTTATTGTCAAGGAAGAGGCAGGGCTAAACTCATATGTCATCTGGGAAATGGTGAGGAAATGAAAGTTACCATTGAAGAAGCTCTATATGTCCCAGAATTGGATCATAATTTTATAAGTGTCAAGTATGCTGTACAGAAAGGTTTTGCAGTGCATTTTGAAGGGAAATATTGCAGAATTTCAAAGGAAAAGGAGCTTTTTATGCGAGGAATGCTGGATTCAAATGGCCTATTCAAGGTAGATTGCTTGCAACAGGATCAGTATGCAAATGCTGCAAAAGATTGCAGACATAAGAACTGTGAAAGCAAATGGCACAGAAGGATGGGCCATAGAAATGCAGATGTGTTGCATGCACTTCCAGACCTAGTTAAACATTTTAAAATGAACTCATGTGCAACTAAAGATGAGAGATGTGTTTGCTGTGTAAAAGGAAAGGGAACTAGGCCCTCCTTTCATCAGAGCAAGGAGGAAGCCACACAGCACCCCCTACAGCTCATTCATAGTGATATCTGTGGTCCTATGAAGACAAAAACAATTGCAGGAAACCAGTATGCATTGACTTTCATAGATGATTTTTCCAAGTTCACGTTCACTTACTTGATTAAAGAGAAAAGTCAGGTGCTGGAGAAATTTAAGGAATATGTTGCAAGAGCCAGCAATAAGTTTGGAAGATCACCTCAGATCCTAAGGTCAGATAATGGAGGTGAATATGTTTCAAAACAGATGAAAGAATTTTTGAAGCAAAAAGGAATTGAACACCAGACAACCATCCCGCATACACCAGAACAAAATGGAGTAGCAGAAAGAAAAAATCGCTCTCTCATAGAGATGGCGAGATGTATGCTTTTGGATGCGAATCTGCCAAACAAATACTGGGGGGAAGCAGTAATGACTGCCACATACCTGCAGAACAGGCTCCCAACCAAAGGTGCAAAAGCAACACCTTATGAACTATGGCATGGGAACAAGCCCAGTGTGGGGCACATTAGAGTGTTTGGCTCTAAAGCCTATGCTTATATCCCAAAGGCCAAAAGGACCAAACTTAACACCAGATGTGAAGAAGGGATACTTGTTGGCTATGCACAAGGATGCAAGGGATACAGAGTAATGGACACTGACACTGGAAATGTGAAGATAAGCAGTGTGGTCTATTTTGATGAAAATGAAAAGGGAAGCACTGATCAAATGCCAGACCTAATGAGGCCAAGTTCATCAAGACAGAAAAAGACTGCAGAACTGCAGATAAAAGAGGAAGCTGAAGTTTCATTTGATTTGACCATGTTCAATCAACCTGAACCAGAAGGGGGCACTGACACCAACACTGATGCTGATGCTGAAACTGAAGCAGAACCAGAACTGGAACCAGAAGATAACACTGATGCTGATACTGAAACTGAAGCCGAAGCAGAACCAGAACCAGAAGTGAGACGTTCTGAAAGACACAACAAAGGAGTGCCAGCAGCGAGATTCTCCTATGCGGCAAAAGTGGAGGAACCACAGGAGCCCTCAACATGGCAAGACATTCAAAAAATGCAAACCAGTGAGGCGCGCAAATGGAGAGATGCTGCCAAGGAAGAAATTGAGTCTCTTAATGAAAATAAAACATGGACACTCACAAAGCTACCTGAAAACAAAAAGGCCATTGGATGCAAATGGGTCTTCAAGACCAAGCATAATGCAGAAGGGGAAATCACGCGCCACAAAGCGAGATTAGTGGCCAAGGGATATTCCCAAAAATACGGCGAAGACTACGACGAAACCTTTGCTCCAGTAGTAAGGCACACCACAATAAGAACACTCCTCAGCATAGCAGCTGCAAGAAAAATGGAAGTGCAGCACTTAGACGTGAAGACTGCATTCCTACATGGTGATATCAAAGAGGATATCTACATGCAGCAGCCGCCGGGATTTAAAGAACCTGGGAAGGAGGAACTTGTGTGCAAACTTCAAAAGAGTATCTATGGTTTAAAGCAAGCAGCGAAAGCCTGGAACGAAAAATTGAATCAATTGCTCCTTAAGGAGGGGTTCATACAGGGAGAAGCTGACCCCTGCCTATACTCAAGGTTCAGAAATAAAAGGAGGACATACATTCTAACTTATGTGGATGATCTGATTGTATGCCATGAAAACAAACGAGATTGTGATGAAATCGTCAGGAATCTGAACAAAGAAATAGAGGTGAAAGACTTGGGAGGTATCACTTACTATCTTGGAATACAAATAGAACGAGAAAAAGATGGAAGTTTCCTTCTCAATCAAAAACAAAAGATAAAGGACATTTTAGAATGCCTAGGCATGACAGAGGCTAATGAAGTGGGGACACCTATGGAAACAAATTTCCTAAGCCAGGAAGGCAACGACGAGCCCCTACCACAGGACAACCAGTACAGAACTGCAATTGGCAAAATGTTGTATGTAGCCACCGTCACAAGGCCAGACATTGCCGCTGCTGTAGGAATACTAAGCAGAAAAGTAAGTGCACCAACCCAAAGGGACTGGATAGCAGTCAAGAGAATAGCACGGTACCTGAAGGGCACAATGCATTTAAACTTAAAACTACCAGCAAGCGAGAACCCCAGATTGATGGGATATATGGATGCGGACTGGGCCGGAGACAAGACTGACTGCAAATCTGTGAGTGGAAATGTATTTCTGTATGGAGGCGGAGCAATCAGTTGGACTAGCCAGAAGCAGTCATTAATTGCCCTTTCATCCACAGAAGCAGAATTTATTTCAGCCACTCAAGCATGTCAAGAGGTAGTATGGCTACACAGACTACTAAAGGACTTTGGAATAGACGAACCAAAGCCAACTGAGATGTATGAGGACAATCAAAGCTGCATTCAGCTTACGAAAATGGAAAAGATAAAGCCAAGGTCGAAGCACATCAACACCAAGCGTCACTATGTGAGAGAAGCGCAAGAAAAAGGACTTGTTGAACTGATTTATTGTCCTACAGAGGAAATGATAGCGGATGTGCTGACCAAACCGCTACCCAGAGACAATTTCCAGAGGCTACGAGAAGCATTGGGAATTGTCAGCAGTGCACATAAATGATTCGGTGCACGGGACGATGAGAAGGGGTGTTGGAAATACATTCCTTTGGTTGCATCCCCCCTAAGCACCTCATCCTGTTTGTTTGCTAGAAACACCAGGAGTAGACAGACAGATCAGGGAACCCTTCCCCCATCCTATCTGTCCTACTCCTGTCAGGACCTGATTGGTCAATCTCCTCCCCCAGGAGATTTCTCATCTCTTTGTGTCTCAGAGAGCTTCCTTCCTCCCTCTTGAACACACCTAGTCTTAGGACTTAGCATAGATGTAGGCCTTTCCTATCCTACATGTATTTCCTAATAAAGCTACTTAAGCTTAAGTATGCTTCCTGCCTGCTTATTGATGATTAGCTACTCACACTCCTCTGTAAACTCTGCATTGGGCAAATGGATGCAATGATCTCACAGTCCTTGCATTTCCAACACGTTTCCTAGACAGTCAAGGCAAAGGAATCAATATTGATCTGACCCTCATAGCCATTATGTACATTTGCAGTAATCACCTGATGTGTACTGTGGGTGGGGCCAATCCCATGCACTGCAGTGGATCTCATGTGGATGCTGCACGCACTCCCGTTATCAGGGGATTGTGGTGCACGGAATTTGTGTGCACAGCACACGGACTCGGAAGGGGGTATGGGATTGCAGCCACTGATTCTAAATGGTTTGTTAACTCTCTGTCTTCACATCTTAGTGTCTTACATATACCCCCCTTATTTTTAATACTAACAACCCTAACTTTCTCGAACAGTCACATTTACATCACCTTACAGCTTGCTTCTTGATTTATATTCAAAGACTAAAACCTTCCCCAGTGTCAAGTTTACATAAATATACACCATTCTTGCATTTGCTTAATTTAGGTCTGACTTACCTGTAGCCTGATGAAGAGGCCTGAGTAGCTCGAAAGCCTTAACATTCTCACCAACATGTTGGTCCAATAAAAGGTAACATCTGAACTACTTTGTCTCCATTTCTTAGCACATACGAACATACTAAAATATCCTAAATATCTTTTCTAGTAAGGTGATATAACCCTGCATGCTGTAAGCCTATGTCAAAGGACTAAAGGGGATGGCCTTAATTTTCATATCTAATTGTAGTATTTTCTCTCTCTTGACAAAGTTCATCTAGTTTCACACTGAACTGTAGTAGAGCCAAGAACCACCAACCAGGTTTTATTATGACTGCCACTAAGTAGCCTTCTCTTTGCCCTACTGATGGTGCTGGATCTAGAGAAGCAACTTGGGACCCTGAGCAGAATGATGGTGTATGCCTCCTCTTCACAGAGGATGGACACACACAGATCACTCATTAGAAAATGTTACTATACCTAATTTTTGATATACAATTAAACATAAGATCCCCTTCAGGGGCTGGGATTCCCTACATTGCAGTCCCATATGTTATGCACATGTCACTTTCAGTTTACTCATGGCTCCCATCTGTTGGGTACCCCCTCATGTATCACTGCAGGCCTTCCATGGGCTGGGGATCACTCTATTTGAGGCTCTGTGGCTGCGTACTTTATGCCAGTGCTTCGCACCCTCATGTTGTCATTTCAAGTTGATTAATGCCCCTGCATCCTGTGTATTGGGGGCCCACCCATCACATGAACCGCCGTGTTGTCACGCAGTCTACACTTGCCTATTGACAAGTCTTAAACTTGCAATTGCGGTAATGCAGAACTGACTTTCTTTTCTTGAAATATACAATACAAACCCACAATTAAAACACCAATAAGCAGAGTTTTTTATTCCAGATATACTACTGAATATTGGAAATATGATGTCCACAGATATATCTATAAAAATTAACTCAATAAAATAGATTAATTGTAGAAGCAAAGTGTCACTAAGCTGATGGAAGTATCATCAACTGTCTATCACTAAGTTGATAGAAAGCTAAAAACTGTCACAAGTATTATCTTTAAAAAAGGATATAAAGAGAGACATAGAAATGTAAACAGATGCAGTAAGATTACATAGATTTTTCATAAGTCTTAAATTATCTCCTGAAGGGTACATGGAAAAGCAGAGAAAAATCTCAGCATACAAACTTTGGGTATTTTCAGACGTTACGAGATCACACTCAACCACAGTGAACAGTCAATCCCGTGGCAGGGCCAAAGCGCCCTGAACGCCTGTTCAGCAGCCGCCAGATGTTCACCACAGTCAATAACCACCTGGAGTCAATATCAACCACGCTTCTGGAGCTCCNTCAGGGGCCCTGAGGTGGGGGGGTGGACTTGCCCATATGGGGGCTCAACCAGGGAATCCCCTCGGACCCCATGGGGGTGGGTTGGGTGGTGTGCACCCTCACGCTTTGCCCTCCTGGCTGATGTGCCTGGCTAGTGTGGCACAGATGCACTTGGCGTAACAGTACTCCCTTGGGTTGTCTGCGTTTACGTACAGAGGCATGGGGCCGGGAGGGCAAGTAGAAATGGGATATTCAAGGGCTTCCCCATTGGTCTCACACACATTGTGCAGCACAGAGCAGGTCCCGATCACCAGGGCCGAGGTCTCCACCGTGTAGTCCAGCCGACCTGCGAGGATCCTCCAGCACTGCTTGAGGGCCCTGAACACCCTCTCAACCACGGTCCGGCTTGCACACAGGCCGGAATTGTACAGCGCCTCCACCAGGGTCCAGGCGACCGGGTACACCTTCATCAGCCACCGTGTGAGGGTAGGCCGGGTCCCCCAGGATACATAGGGGCATTAGCACCCCCTTGATCTGGGTCATCCCCATGTGTGAGAAGTCCCCTCGGTACATCCGGGCGTAGAAGGGGGAGATGGTCATGATCCGGGCATCGTGGCTATGCCCAGAATTGCTCATGAAGATGTCTATGAACCACCCCTGGTGGTCCATGACAGCCTGCAGCTGCGGGAGTGATACCCATGCCTGTTGACATACTCCACAGCCTCCCCAGCCGAGAGGGGAGGATCTCGATGTGGGTGCCATCCACAGTGCCCATGCAGTTGGGGAATCCACTGGCCGTGAAGCCGGCCATCACAGGCCCCTGATCCACCAGCTGGATCACCCTGTCCAGGAGCACACCCTCCACAGCCTCACAGACATCCTGGAGAATACAGGTAACAGTGCTCACCCCCACATCGAAGTGCTGGGCGACCGACCGGCAGGAGTTGGGCATTGCCAGTGTCCAGACCCTGATGGCCACCCGCTGGACCATGGGATGGGGGTCCTCATGGGGATGTGCTGGCACTCCAGCCAGGGCATGAGCAACTCCGCGAGCCACAGGAGGGTGAGCTTGTCCATCCGAAAGTGTGCGCTCCAGGCTGCCTCGTCCCACTGAACCAGCGCCCAGGACCACCACCCCTGTGCCCGCTCTGTGACCCAGACCTGCCGGGCAATGGGCATAGCGAGCAGGGTGGCCCGGCGCATGGTCTCCCTCCCCCAGTGGAGGCGCCCAGATGCCACACGGATAGCCGCTGTCCTGGTCCAGCCATGGCTCATGGCCTGTTGGTACGCCCTGGACACCCGCTGGGCCCTGAGCTGGGCCAGGGAGCACCTGCACCTGTGGTGGTCTCTGCGGGCCCCTGCAGTGCTCCAGGCCAAGGATACCCGCAGGCGGGAGCCCAGGTGCACCTCTGCGGTCAGGAGGCGCAGCAGATTGGTGTGGACGCAGTACCACTCGGTACAGAGTGCTAGGTGCATCCTGCAGGTGCCTAACCTGTTCCGCTCCATGGTGGGGTGAACAGAACACCCTGTCCGTGGTGTTATTCTCCCTGGCTTGCTTGACCATGGCTGGCTGTGCTTCCACCGGGTTCCCGGCCCCCATGGGGCCCCCCACAGCTGGACCTTCCACGAGATCATGGCCCTGTGTGACCTGTGGTATACCCCGGCCGTGCAATTGCTCCTGAGCTGCCCGGACAGCCTGCTGGGTGCCTATGCAAGCCTGTGCTCTGGCCTCCATTACTTCAGCTATGAGGCTAGCGCCGGGGACTGCCAGCTGCATGCCGAGACGCTGGGGCTGTTTCCCTTTCCCGATGGGCGCATTTCAGAGATGAGGTGCTCGCATGTGGCAAGATCTGTGGTGGAGACCATGTCTGCCCTGTCTGTGTGCAGCCTGGCCGCCTACATAGTCTGTCTGGTGGAGGGGGGCCCTGCCTTGGCCGTCTCCTAGTTTGGCTGTGTTCACAGGGCCCGTGGGTACCAGCGCTACTGTGGGGCTGTGTATCACCAGTTGTTGGAGCTGGGTCAGCTTCCGTGGCCCCCTGCTGCTGACTGCTGCGTGTCGGAGCCTACCGCGGCAGAGCTGGCGGCGTTGTCTGGTGTGTGGTCCTGTTCCGATGTGCAGTTGTGGCTCTCCATGCAGCATCTGTTCGAGGCGTACTACCTGATCGCCCACCATATGTCCATGCTGGGGTACCGCCGGGGCATGCTTCATTGGCCCCACCTCATTCACCAGGTGGGTCACCCGGCCCCTGGCCCCTTCATGGCCCCCCAGCAGCTGGCTGTGAGTCCCCCTGTGCCTCCCGGGCCCCGGTTGCTGGCCTCCGTGTGGGCTCCTGCCTCTGCCCTGCTGCCGTGGTCCACTGCCTGCTCCCTCCTAGATGTCCCAGCCATGTTGCTGTGCTGTATGCTTGCAGGGGTGTTACTGGCCCGGCCTGTGGCTCCGGGCCCCCTCCAGGTGCCCCCCTCGTCCGCCTCTGCACCCGGTGTTCCCCTCCGTGGGTGCCTTCTCCAGTGTCTGCCTCTGGCTCTCTGACCGGGCCTCCGGCTCCCCTGGGTGCTGCTGACTGTCTTCATCCGTCTACGCCCCCTTCTGCGCCCCTGCCCCCCCCCCACACATGGGTGCCTGTGCGACCTTGGGGTTCTGGGGCCCCTGGACAGTCCCACTCGGCTGCCTCCCGGAGGTGTGTGTGTGTGACTATGGACCTACTGCACTGCTCCAGCTCTCCTGCCTGCCCTCCATTGCCCCCTCGTCAGCACTTAGGGTCCATGTGTGCCTCCTGGACTGCTCCCGGACTGCTCCCTGGTCCGTGTGGACTCCCGCTGTGCCTGTGCCCTGACCTCCTGGGGCCCCCCATTCCAGGACTGGCTGTGTAGCTGTGGGGGTGCCCGTGCGGGCTGTTCTGTAGTGGGGGTTCTGGTTGCCGTGGTCTGTGTCCATCTCTGCCCCTGTGCCGTTTCCCTCCCTCTTCCCTGTCCCTCACCCCCTTCCCCCCCCGTGCCCTTTGTGCCGTGTGTGTTGTCTGTCCCGCTGTGTCGCCCCCCCTTCCCTTCTTTTCCCATGCGGGTGAGTGTGTGCCCGGGCATGTGTGTTAGTGCTGTGTGTTCCACTGTGCCCTCATTGTCTCTGTGCCTGTTGTGTGTGGTACCTCGACGCCTCCTCTCCCTCCCCCCCCTTCCTGTTTCCCTTGTGTGGGCGTTCCCTTTTGTCCCTTCTGGCTTTGTTTGCCCTCCGGCAGCCATGTCTGTGTCTTGCCCCTGCCCGGCTCCTTCTGGGTGTTTGGCCATGGCTGAGAATCGTTGTCATGTCTGTTGCGCTGCCCCAGGCCATGATCGGGCGGTCTGATTCCCTGCCGTGTTCCCGTTTCCGTCACGTCTGTTCGGGCCTTTCCTTGACCACAGGGGGTGGTTGATCTGTTCACCCTGTGGTGAATTGGGACCGCGTAACGTCTGAAATCACCCTTTATGGCAAAATGCAAGACTGCATATATTGCTTTATACACTGTTTTCATTCAGTGCAGGTGAAAAGTAGATAGTAAGAAAGTGGTGGAAAGGTTTACTGATGTGACAGCAGCTTGCGTTAACCTGCTTTAGCCCAGGACTCACCTGTTCGTTTCTTTTCTCATCTGCAAGATGCTCGCCCACATCCGCCTTGGGGTAGGTGACCAGGCTATAGGATGTGTCGTCTGGAGAGGCTTGGTGACACAGCCCAGGCTAAGTCCCACCCACCTCGGCTAAATGGGTCTAACGTGCCCTCGACCATGTGTTTGGCCTGCCCAGCTCTTCCATGAGGTGAGCTTTGTGGATCAGGTGCAGAGAAGTGTGTTCACCCAGAGTGCTGAACAGCTGATGAGAGGGGCCTGGAGGAGCATGATCACCCCAGATGTCAAACAGCTGATGGGGGGGGCTAAAGGATTGTGCTCAGCCACCCCATTGAACAGCTGATGGGGGTGGGGTCTGGCCTGCCAAACAGCTGATGGGGTACTCCCCATCACCTGTTTGGTACACACACCCAGCCACCAAACAACTGATGCAGGGGATTCCTTACACCACCACCCTCAGCTGTTTGGTGCATTCACACGGCCACCAGACAGCTGATGGAGGGAGGCCCACGGAGTGCTCCCATCAGCTGTTTGACAGGCTGGGTGTGCATACCAAACAGCTGATGAGAGGCCTCCCAGGAGCATTCCATCAGTTGTTTGGCAGCAGCTCTCTGTGGCCCCCATCTTGCTGAGCAGCAGGGGTCAGGAGTCCTGTCCTGTGTGGACAGTTCCTTAGGCTGACCCGTGGCATGGAGGGACCTGTGACAGTTGCTCCCATGCCCGGATTACAGGAGGGAGGGCTGCTCTCGTGAACAGTCCTCCTCACCGACTCAAGGAGTGACTTGCCTTGGACAAGTCACAAACTCTCAGCCTCAGTTCCCCAACTGTAAAAATGGGAATGTGTGCATCTCTCTCTCTCTGTATTTCCTCACCCTTGTTAACCTTAGATTGTAAGCCCACTGGGCAGAGACCGGTCTCTAAAATCTGTGACTGTAAAGTGCTGCGTACGCCTGGTAGCACTATAGGAATGATAAGTAATAGTTGATTGGCGGCTGTAGTTGCCCACCCTGGGGCAGACCAGGGAGGTGCCGCACCACCATCATGTTTGTTTTCACCCAGTCTCTCAAGATGTTCTGATAGGTGTTGGAATTCCTATATTTACACTATAAAGAGGAACCAGATACTCAAGAAACATAGCAAAATAGAAGATAGTACCAACTCCACTCCATTTTTCTTACCTTCAGCAATTCTACATTACATGGCATAGTTTGGTAACATTTTTCTTCTTTTTTTTTTTTTTTAAAATTGGTTCTAGTTATCCATACATCCCCTGAAGCCAGCCTTAGTTATATGAAACATTTTCTGGGCAGCTCCCCTGCTGCTTAGAACAGCCAACAAAGCCCTCTTGACTCTAGCATATGTTTCTACTTAAAAGCCTTACTATTTCCCCCTTCTCCTTGTATCTGTGGCTGAACAACAAGGTTTAGCTTCAGATGCTTGCAGACTGACCTAAATCAAACTGTGAACCTGACCAGTAACAAAAGCCACTGATATGCCCAAATTTTAATTTTAGTGAAGCAAAATATTGAATTATGTTTGTATGTGTATTTTTAGGGAAACAAGTTGTGGTGAGAGTCTCCTGCTCTTGCCCAATTCTTGGTTAGCCTGTAACTCATGATGGTTATGCCTATTCCTGAAATGCCCCAGTCACACCAAAGCTTTTTTCTAGAAAACTTTAAGAGTGCAAAAGAAAGCTTTATTATAGTTTCAATAAATAAGACATTCACTTGCAAGTAGTTAACAGAGGCACTAGCTTTTATAGTGTGAAAATAGTTTCCCTTATGCTAGAAGTCAATTATTTGGTTTTCTCCCCATGTGGAGTCATCCAGTCTGGTTCATTCAGAGGGTCAAATTTCCAATTCCAGGTACCAGTGCAGTGCTCTAACACAAAAAGGGAGGATACCAGCAAAAGCTGCTTTCGTTAGTCTGTGGCTTCACTTACAAAAATGTATTACGGTTAGCTCCCTTTGATATAACTTACATTAAAATCTTTCAGGGCAGGGACCTGTCTCTAATAAATAGTTGTAATTAATGATTGTACAGTGCCAGGTACATTCACTGTATAGTGCTGGCACTATATAAACACTAATTATTAGTAATATTATTGTTCGTTCATTTTGTTCATTTTTACCCCAGGGTAAAAATTTATAATATAAACTTTATTGCTTAGCCTATTTGGCCATTGCAAATGGTACATAAAACCATACAATAAACAAAATTAATAGTACTAAAACTGATAATAAAATAAATTGCAATAAATCAAAACAATTAATTACCAAACAAATCACGTCCGAAGCTCAACAGTAATATTATTAAAGCAAGCACATCTAGGCTCAAATCCAAGGTCCAAATGCACATGACACACAGACTGAAGGGACCTTGCATGCACACATGATGTGTGCTCATTGTGCCGTGAATGTGCACATGGTGCTGCTGTTGGGATCCGATTGCACCATCACCTGAGTCTGCCAGTGCAGCCCTCCCTTTTTCCTTCCTTCTGGCAGGTGTCTGGCAACGTGTAAGTGCTTCAGGCACTGCAGAAGTGAATGGAGTGATGGGAGTGGAGGGTGGCACAACTGCTTCCCTCTCTACTACTTCCCTTGCCTTCCCCCCTCAACTCCAGTTCCCATGAACCCCACTTACCCCAGTGGTGGGGTGGGATGAGCCATACCCTGGTTGGGTGGGAGGAGGAAGGTCCCCTCTTCTCCCTTCAACAATGGGGCAGCAGAACCACGGAAACAGTGGAGGGGAACTGGAGCACTGGGGGGAGATCCTGAACATCCTGTTACAGAGAAAGGAGGCCTTGGAACACAGTGTGTAGGGTTTGATTCCGGGAGGAACGGGCGTGGTGCAGACAGCTTCGGCATTAGGGTGGACAGATATGCAAATCTTTACATTGGTGCAGCCCTGCAAACTGTCTTTCTCATAAGTTACCTGTAAAAATGTGCATACCTGGCCATCCTAATCGGCACCAGCATTTCCAGTCAACCCAGCATCATTAAACGTAACAGTGGCAGCAGTACATCAGCAAGAGGCTTTGGTGCTTGGGGACCCCTCAGTGGTGGCACATACCCTCCTATTCCAGCCAAGCCCTGCTAGGCCAATTTAGGCAGGAGTGGTTTGGAGGCCTCTGGTCAAGTTACTGAATCCTGGGCATGAGCACCATCTGACAGCCAGCTGAAGCCCACTGCTGCTTATGCTCTGAATAGCATTTCTCAGAAGCAGGGTGAGACAGCCTCAGAGACAGCTGATGAAACAGTGGGTGAAAACAAACAAGACAGTAGCCCATGGTAGCCTGAGAGTCACCAGTTAGGTCACTGCCAGATGTTTGCTCAAATCCACCTTGGGGCGGGTGGCCAGCTAGCTACTATGGTATGTGTGGGCTGGAGATGGTCGGTGACCCCGCCTGAGAAGGCCTGGCCACCTGGGCTAAACCAGGCTAATGGTTGCCCTTCTGTCTGTTAGGTCCCACCCAGCCCTGCTGCAAGGCAAGATCTGAGGATTGGCCCAGAGGAGTGCACTCACCATGGGCCAATATGTTAAACAGAGACTTGCAATGTTTTCTAACCCATCTTTGTCCTGTGCCTCCTTCCACCAACATGGGGACAAGCGAGTCCTACACTGGGCGTTTTTATATGAGATGCTACCATGCTTGGCCACCCATGAGCCACAGATGCAACCGCCTGTCTAGAGATGGAGCAGCTGGATGCATGCTCCTGTGAGCCATGGAGAAGCCACTCTCAGCTACTCATGGAACAATGCCGGGAAATTCGGAGTGAGTCATGTGGGAGCAAGCCAAATATGTGGCAGCTGTCATAGAATCAGAATTTTAAAGAGTTGGAAGGTACCTCAGAGGTCATCTAATCCAACCACCTGCTCAATGTAGGAAATCCACAGCTACAGCATCCAGCCTCTGTTTGAAAACCTCCAGCCACCACTGCACTAGGCAGTCTGTTCCACTGTCAAACAGCTCTTACCATTAGGAAGTTCTTCCTAATGTTGAGCCAAAATCTGCTTTCTTGTAATTTGAGTCCATTGGTTCTAGTCCTGCCCTCGGAAGCAACAGAGAACAAGTCTGCTCCATCTTCTATGTGACAGCGTTTCAGATATTTGAAGACAGCGATCATTCCCCCCCAGCCCTTAGTCTTCACTTCTCCAGGCTAAACATACCCAGCTCCTTCAACCTCCTCATAGGACTTGGTTTCCAGACCCCTGACCATCTTTGTCATTCCCTTTCGAACCTGTTCCAGTTTGTCAATGTCATTCTTAAAATGTGGTGCCCAGAACTGAACGCAGTACTCCAAATGAGGTCTGACCAGCGCAGAATAGAGTGAAACTATTACTTCTTATGATCTGGACACTATTCTTCTGTTAATGCAGCCTAAAATTGCACTAGCCTTTTTAGTCACTGCATCACACTGCTGACTCATGTTCAGCTTGTGATCAACTACAACTCCAAGATCCTTTTCACATGTACTGCTGCCAAACCAGGTATCACTCATCCTATACTTGTGCATTTGATTTCTCATAACTAAATGCAGAACTTTACATTTATCTCTGTTGAATTTCATTTTGTTAGTTTTGGCCCAGCTTTCCATTCTGTCAAGATAATTTTGAATCTTGTTTGTCTTTTAAGGTGTTAGCTATATCTCCCAGTTTTGTGTCATCTGCAAATTTGATAGGCATCCCCTCTACTTCTTCGTCCAATTAATTAATAACATTGAACAGTATAGGACCCAGGACCGAGCCCTGAGGTACCTCACTCAATACCTCCCTCCAGAATGATGGGGAGCCATTTCTTTATTTCTTTATTAATTTAATCATATTTTTACCCTGCCCCTCCTGAAGCAGATCTTTGGGTATGGTTCTTCAATCAGCTGTAAATCCACCTAAGGGTAGTATCAGCTAACCCATATTTGACCAGTTTTTCAAGAAGGACATCCTGGGGGATTTTTTTCAAATGCTTTGCTGAAATCAAGATATACTATGTCCACAGCATTCCCAAGATCTACTAAACTAGTAACTCGAATAAAAATGGAATTACAATTAGTCTGGAATGACTTGTACTTGACAAACACATGCTGGCTCCTAGTAATCACTAGGGGTGGGAATACCGGTAAATCCGGAATCCGATAATGCCGGTACTGGGCGTACCGGCATTATCGGATTCAACCCGGTAATCCGGTCTGGTTACCGGATTCCGGGTACCGGATTTCTTTACATTGCAGCCATTTAAATGAATGGCTGCAATGTAAGCAATGAAAGCCCCACCAAAAAGTCCAAAAAACCCACAACCCTCCCCGAGTCCAGGCTGCGTGGGTGGAAGGGGGGACACCCCCCACCCACCCTGCCCAGCCTGGATTTTTGTTTAAAAAAAGAGCCCACCCCCCAGCACCAGCGGCTGCGGCGTCCCCGCAGCTGCCGGTAAGTATAGACCCGATCCCTGGGGGGGGTGTTTAACCCCCCCCTAACTCCCCAGGGATCACCCCTACTAAAGTTGAGTGCTTTGCTTACCTTTGTGGTGCTCCGGGTGCGGCGGCGGCGGGCGGTCCGGAAGCCTCAGCACCGGCTGTGGCTGCCGGCATCAGAGACGCTCTAGGACTGCCCGCCGCCGCCGCCGCCGCCCCTGGAGCTCCGCAAAGGTAAGCAAAGCACTCAACTTTAGTAGGGGTGATCCCTGGGGGGCTGTGGGGGGTTAAACACTCCCCCCCCAGGGATCGGGTCTATACTTACCGGCAGCTGCGGGGACACCGCGGCCGCTGGTGCTGGGGGGTGGGCTCTTTTTTTAAACAAAAATCCAGGCTGGGCAGGGTGGGTGGGGGGTGTCCCCCCTTCCACCCACGCAGCCTGGGAGGGGGAGGGGGGAGGAATTAATTGTATTTCATTGATTTCAATGGGGACACAGTGTCCCATTGAACTCAATGAAATAAAACCAGTACCGGTATACCGGATTTAATCCAGGAATCCGGTTCTTTGAGAACCGGAAACCGGTAAATCCGGTATCCGATATTTACCCCGGGGTCCCAACGCTAGTAATCACAGCACTGCTTTCTAAATGCTTACAGACTGCCTGCTTTATAATCTGCTCTAGAATCTTTCCAGTAGGGATGGGCGAATGTGGTTTGGAAGTTTGGAGTTCGGACCGAACTTGGTCTGTTCGGTCGACCGAACCAAACTTCTGAACCAAACTCGAATTTCAAACCGAACCAAATTTCTGAACTCGAATTTCAAACCAAGCCGAACTGAACCGAATTTCCGAACTCCATTCTGTTCACCCATCCCTACTTTCCAGGTATTGAGGTCAAGACTGAATGGTCTGTAGTTTCCCAGATCTTCCTTCCCCCCCTTTTTGAAGATAGGGACAACATTTGGCTGTCTCATCTTCTGGCACATCACCAATTCTCCAAGAGTTCTCAAAGATTATAAACAGAGGTTCTGAGATTACATCTGCATGTTCCTTCAGTACCGTAGCATGTAATTTATCTGGCTCCAAAGACTTGAACTCGTTTAAAGTAGCTAGGTGTTCTCTTACCATCTCTTTACCTATCCTGAACTGCAATTCTTTCCCTTCATCTTTAGTGCTACTCTTACCAGGTTGGACATAGTTTCCTTTGTGGGAGAAGACAGAGGCAAAATAGGAGTTGAGCAATTCTGCCTTATTTCTGTCACCTGTTCACACACCACCCCTTTTTGTTGTTCTTAGCATCTCTCGCAAGCCTCAGCTCATTCTGAGCTTTAGTCTTCCTGACACCATCCCTACAGGTTTGGGCTACTTGTCTGTACATGTCCTTGGTGATTTGTACCTCCTTCCATTTCTTATGCATGTCCTTTTTAATTCTCAGCTCATCAAAGAGCTCCTTGTGAAGCCACAGCAGTTTCTTTAGATGTCTACCCTTTTCCTTTCTCATAGGAATTATTTGCAATTGTACTTCCAGTATCTCATTTTTCAGAAACTCCCACCCATCTTGGACTCCCTTCTCCTTTAGATTTTCTAGCTATGGGATCCTACTAGCTTTTCTTGGAGTTTATTAAAATCAGCATTCCTAAAGTCCAGGGTACACGTCTAACTATGCTCAGCTTTCCCTTTCCTTGATATCATGAATTCCAAGACGACATGGTCACGTCCACCCAAGGTTCCCACTGTCTCCATGGCTGCAGTAGTCATGCTGGGAGCTGTTGTTTGATGCACTCCCCACGTCTTCCATATGTGTGGGAGCCACGCAGCCAGTGGCTGAAAGTCACATCTACGTTCTCCCCAGTTTTCGGTGAGAAGGGGGGGTGTTTCCCATCTCGCTTCGAGACAAGCTGTACCGAGAAACACCCCCCTTCTCGCCAAGAGCCAGCAAGAATTCGAGGGGGGTGGGCGGGGGCTGTAGTCATAGGTGGGGGAGGCAGCGGGGGGGGGGCGGAGGCAAGCAGGGGGCAAACACAAGCCCCCTGGGCCGCTTCCCAGCTCTTCTTTTAAAAAGAAAAAAAACAGAGTTTGAGCATACGCAGAGTGCTGCTCAGCCCTTGGTACCCTCTTCAAAGATAGCGCCTTCAGGACCGAGCAGTTCTTCTGCGCATGCTTTCCCCCTGTGGGCACCATCTTTGAAAAGGGCACCCAGGGCCGAGCCCTTTTTAAAGACTGCACCTGCAGGGTCTAGCAGATCTTCTGTGCATGCTTGGCCCTGGTGGGTGCCATCTTTGAAAAGGGCACCCAGGGTCGAGCAGTGCTCTGTGCATGTTCAAGCTCGGTTTTATTTTCTTTTTAAAAGAAGAGCTGGAAAGCAGCCCAACGGTGGTGCAGAGCAAAGCTGGGGTTGGGACCCCCCAGGACAGACCCCAGAGGTAAGTAAACCCTGTCTGACCCCCCCATAGGCTCCCAACCCCGCACCCAAACCTTTCCTTCCCCCCCAGGTGGGGAGGCCGCATGGGCACCGGAGGTGCTCAGAGGGCTTGTCTTTGTCCCCTACTCACCTCCAGGCCTCCCGCCGACCCCCCTGCCCCTCTCGAGAATTCACGAGAACTCGAGATAGGAGGGCGAGTCCACCTGAGTTCTTGCCCCCCTTATCGTGAGTCTCACAAATTTCTCATGAGATTTTTTTCTTTGGCTCATTTCATCCCTAGTTGTAAGGCTGTTGGGGTGCAGGGCGGGGCCAGAAGTGGGTATGGATATGCCAATAGTAGGTGCAGTCTACCAGAATTTTAAAATGAATATGTAACTATAGAGCCTCAGTTCCCAATCTGTAAACCAAACAAATATTTCAGAAAACTCTGCTTTAACTAGTAACCACACAGACCAAGTGACCAATAAGATTCATCCCCCACTGCCAAAATTGAGGGAGAAGCGTAAGACAGGTACAGGTGCCACTACATTTTCAATTAAAAAGTACAAAAGACACAGGTGGGAATTGGGAAATGTAGTTTAAGTTACTCCCTCTGAAAAAAGGGAAGGTGCCTTCACCCAGGCCACAGCTAGGAGGCAGGGTGGACAAATTCCTCAAACAGCTAAAATAAAGAGGGGAGAAGATAAAAGGAGAAACACACACACACACAGCTGTTAAGTATTATAGTCAAAGAAACAGAGCATGGAAAGCAACCAACCATGAGCAGGCAATATATTAAATGACATGAGACACCATAGTAAAGAAAACAGTAGTGCAATAAGGGAGGTACACCAGATTACAGAAAATTCAAGTACCTTACTTAAGGCACTATTCAAGAAAACATTAGTATCTGAAATACACAGGCAGTACAGGCCACAAGCAAAATGTACGGAAAATGCAGAAAAAAACAATATTATGTGAAGTCCTTTAGCACACCATAAATATAGCAGTATGTGACCTCAACACCCAACCATGCTGGACAGTTGTGCTGCAGCATAAAAGCCAGTTGCTGTATCCAGGCAGAGTAGACAAACTATTAGCCAACATGTGGCATGGGTGACCTTCTTGCAGAAAAGCCACATCCCACCAAACTGCAAAGGGACCATTTTAAAATGCAGGGGAAATAATTCAAGTGAAGAAACCCTTCCACCCAATCCCTGCCTCCCAAAATTAGAAAGCAGACAATTATTAGGTTGAAAAAAACAACAAAGGAACCCTTTTAAAGAAGAGTAGCATGCCTGGGAGTCTGGAGGGGGGAAGCAGCAGTGCATGCAAACACACAGCAAGCCAAGCAAACTATCTTAATAAATTAATTTAAGTTTGTTCAACAACCAAAACCCATGGAAAATGCAGAAAAACCCAACAATATTATGGGAAGTCCTAAAATGCACACCATAAGTGCAGCAGCATGTGGTTTACTTTTCCTCAAGATCCCATACTTCACAGTTCTTCTGCAGCGTAAAGCAAGCTGCTCTAGCCACAGGGTAGGCTAGCCATTCATTAACCAGCATGTGGCATGGCCTTCTTGTAGAAAAGCCACATCCCATGACCAAACTAAAGGGACCATTTTAAAATGCAGGGAAAATTCAAGCAAATAAACCCTTCTTCCACCAAACCCTCCCCCCCTAAAAGTAGGGAAAGCATGCAATAAGGGTCACAGGTTGGAAAACAGGAGTGTCAGATAACCATTTTAAAGAAGAGGGGGCAGCGATCACAGCCACCATGCCCAGTCCCAGTTAAGCCCACAAAAATGCCACTGCCTCGGCTACCTGCCTGCAAATGTATGCCCAGGGGAGGTGGGGGAGGGACAAAAGGAAGTAAAAAATATGGGTCAATCAAGGGAATCTCTTTTAATTTCTTACCAGGTTTGGAGAGATGGTGTAAGAAGCAGCTCCTCAGCCTTGCCCCAAGTCCAAAAAACACCACACAGTCACAGCAGCAGTAGCACGTGCAGCATCCTGGGCTCCCCCTAGTGCCTTCCTGAAGCCCTGCTCACTTCTGAGTGCCTGAACTCTGAGCTCAACTGATTCTGAGTACCTCCTAGCCGGACCAACACTCCCCCCCACCACTCCCAGCCCTACCCACTTAGCTCCTCCTGCTCCCCCATCCCACTACCAAGGGCCAGAGCAGAGCCCAGGGTGGAATGCATTACTGCCCACAAGGATGCTGGTTTGGCTTAGTTCTACTAATGGAACTCAACCTGGGAACATAAACCCCTCTTCCTGCCCTGCCCCTTACTAGATACATAGAAAGAACCATGCTTCAGGAATGGTGCCCAGAGCATGCTCTCTCTGACTAGTGTACTTCACTGGCCTACCTGCTCCAGCCATGCCCCCAGCACTGGCGTAGTCCATGTCTCCTCCCTTAGTGCACTGCTGCAGTGGCTTACCCTGCCTCTGGCAGCAGCTACTCCTCCGAGCTGTGTATGCCAGTAAAGGAGCCTGAAGCTGCCTCGCTCAGCAGCTTGTGTGAGAGTATGGATACTTTGGCGCATGCAGCTCAGGCTGATGCCCTGCGCCTGACCTCACAGCGCCACTATGATTTTGTTCTCTGTGCATGCACATAGAGCAAAAACATGGTAGCACTGTGAAGCCAGGCTCAGGGCACCAGCATGGACCCAAATTGGGCCCAAATTGTATTTGGAATGTGGTCACCGTGGCGGCAGTATGGCAGCTGAGAAGGAGTCCAAGGGAAGGAAAATGAACTGAGTGATCCCCAGGGGTCCTGGGGAGGCGTTTGCCCACCCACCCCTTAACAGAAACCACCACTGGATGAACAACCTCGGACCCCCCATTGTCACCTTGCACGTCTAAAAACACCCTTTGTTATCACCGTTGTATCTGACTCATTAACTATAAATAATTAAATACTATATTGGACTGATTCCGAAGTACAAACTTATTTTGATCATACTGACAAGCTATTTAATCAAAAGGTTGTTGCAGCAAAGGAGGTCATTGCTACATATTTTGTTTGGGTGCTACATACACTTTTTCTCTTAATTTCAACCCGCATACATTTAAAACCATTAAAAAAAATAAATTACCTGCTCTGGTGTTTTTTCAGAAAAAATAACCGTTAAACCTCCCTCTTCTTCATCAGGGTAGTCAGGAAACTTGCCTGTAATATGCCTGGCATGAAAAAAGAAAATAATTTAAAATAAAAATACCTTTTAAAATAAAAATAACCCACTGGTAATTTGATTGGCAGCATCAATATATGCTCTCTCTACAGTCAGGACTGGGAATGTGTGCTACTCTGAGTCAGATTTTTTAATCCCTCAGTTTGAGTAAACCCAAACCAGTTTGCTGACAGTTGCACATGACACACCATATTTTATTTTATTTTAAAGGGGCTGCAGGGAATGAACATGCCAGAAAAGGTAACCAGGAGACTTTAGCCGTAAGCACATAACACCGGTGCTCCATTCACTGCACTGGCTGCCTATAGTCTTCCAGGCCCAATTCATGGTGTTATTACCTTTAAGGCTCTATATGGCCTGGGCCCCACGTACCTGCAAGGCCACCTCATCCCTCATATTCTAGATTGACCCCTGCAGTTGGCCGGGGGCGCCCTCCTGGAGGTCCCCTGGGTGGCTACATTCAGGAAGGCATTCCCGATGGCCACGCCTCAGCTGTGGAACTCCCTCCCAGTAGAGATTCGCCTCTATCCAAATCTCCCCTCCTTCCGCAGACAATGCAAGACCTGGCTGTTTTGACAGGTGTTTGGTGAGGGTAGTGGGTGCTTTTTTTTCCTTTTGAGGGAGTGGAAGGGTATTGGGCTACTCGGGCCTCATTTGTTTTGTTATTATGTTTTATAAATTTTAATGCTTTTATATTGTATTTTATATTATGTTTTTACTCATTATATGCCACCTGAGTTGCCATTGGGCAGGAGGGGGTGGAATATAAACCATAATATAAATTTTAAAAATTTAAAATAGTAATATTTTAATTATTATATTTATTATTTCAGTATTAATGTGTGACATTTTAACTTTGTTCAGGATGTGAGTTGCTGCAGGATTTTCCCCAATCAAGTGTCTCAGGTCTGGTTCCAGGTGCTCAGTTCACTTACAGTGCTCAGTCCAAACATAAAACTTCCACGAACAGCTTAACTTTCATGCAAGTTATGCAGCAGTCTCCAGTTGGGCAGGCCTGTCAGACTTCTACCCAGCCCCCTGGCTTGGCTTCTCTGGCTTTCCAGACCCAGGATAGACCTATGTGCAACACAGCCCAGGTTAGACTTCCAGCCCCTTTCCCTTTGAACCAGTGACAAATTAGAAGCATAGTCTTCACCTCTTCCTGGTGGTCTCTCCTACCAGGCTTCCAGTCCAACTTTAAATACCCTGGACTTCTAGTCACCTGACCAATCCAGATGCAGGCACTTCTCCAAAGACCTTCCTCACCTAGACTTCAAACAGTCACAACCATTAGTCCAACCAGGCTTCTGGAGCAGAGGTAGCTGGGGGTAGCTAACTTATGCTGCTAAAATTAATATTTCAAGTAGAATTACTTATATCGAATACAGATATATGGTAATATATGTAAGTGCTTTAAGGCTTAAAAGTTGTTTTTAGACTATTTTTGATCAATCTATGAATCTCAAAATCTAGTGCTTCATCAAGATGTTTATGTTTCCACTTCATTGCTGTCAAATAGCATAGCTATTACTATGTTTCAGAGGGGCTCCACATTTTGGTCTGACTGGACCCCTAGAGATGAAGGCAGTAGTAGCAGGACCCTCTGCTTACAACAGGCCTGAGTGGGAGATTGTGATGATTTCTTACCCATATTGGTACCTTCTTCTAGCCCAGGAGTGTATGGAATATAAAAGGCCCCACCTCTGAACTCCCACTTCTCTCTATTCCTCCAAAAAGAGGGTCTTTGCAGTACATTTACTACTCAGAAGTGCATTCTCCTTGGGGGAAGGAGGTGTGTTATATTATATATAAATGTAATAAAGAGGTGAATGTGGTCCCTTCTTATCTGTAATATATTGATGCTTGCTACATGCTTGGTTTTAATAAAAGAAAATTCTCCTGCATGCTCCGCAGATCCTTACACCTTGCTCATGTGACATTCTGGTTGAAAAGCAGTAATTGTAGAAAACTGTAAAGCTTTCAAAAGATGAGCAGCAGAAGCCTGTAATATGTAAACGGCCTGATAAACAGTGTACTAATGAAAGACAATTATTCTTACTCCCTCAGTGTTTGTTGGAGCCTGATCGCATTTCTTGCAGATCACAGCCCATTCATAGACTGCTTGGGGCAAACTGAACATCTCATACCACTTGCTGTCGTCAAGATTACTCTCTTGATTGAAGATGGGTATCTGATCCATGCTTACTTCTCGTCTTCTGAGTGATTAGCCCCCCTTTCCCCAATAAGAGCACCTTAACTTTTTCTTCTGAATTCATAATAGTCTCTAGACTGGATCACAGATCATTGGCAAGATTCAATGATGATGCAGCATTTTTGCATGATTGTGCTAAGAAAATGATTAGTAATGCCCCCAAAATAATAAAATCTGGAAAATATTAAACCCATCAATTGTGTACTGGAGGGGGAAAATATTCTCTTGCCAAAAGCATAACTTGAAGGCAAAGAAGAATAGAATCTTACTTGGGATATCCTGTGAGACTTCAGAAAGCTCACTCAGGGTCAAATCAAAGCATAATGAATCGCCAATCTTATTTTATATATGCTGCAGGAGTGCCTCACCCCTCACCCCCCCCAAAAAAAAACCTTGCTGTTCATATCCAAATAGGATTAATTAGTTTAAACAGTTTGGGGTATTTTTTAGCTTGATAATCCTTTCACAGCAGAGAATCGTGGAAATGTAAAGCGTAAGAGAGAGGAAAGGACATATCAAGGCTTATATATAGGCAAGGTTTTATTAGTAAAATTATGTCAAATAATGTCTTCAATTCATTAATTTCTTAGCACGATCACTGTGTAGTGGGATCAGAGACAGCTGCAGCTGATGCCAAAAAGATGATGCTGAGATATAGGGTAAGAAAAAGCATCTTCTAGTCACTGTGGCTAGGGTGGTTGGCTCCAACAATGGCAGTAACTTAGGTCACTTTTACACCTGCGGGAAAAGGTCTTTAGGAAGCCAGCAGAGCAGATGTTAGCCGAGTCTTTGAGGTGTGAATGCCAACAGCCGGGTGATTTCCTGTGATATGCGTGGTTAGGCTGTTGATTGAGCGAGTGGCAAAATCTAGCTTAGCCAATCATCATTCTAAAAATGCATATCAGAAGAAATCACTTGGCAGTCGGCATTCACACCTCATCAAAGACGTGGCTAATCTGCATGTGTGTCTGTTCTGTCAGCTTCCTAATGAAATGACCCTTTCTCACAGGTGTGTAAGTGTTCTTAGGCTGCTTTCCAATGTTACATGGGAGGGGCGAATACTTGTGCAATCGCCACTACAGCTCTATAATTGTGGGGATTAGTGCTTGTCAGAATGCACTAATTCCCTTTTAGCACCTGAGAACACCCGTCCTTGTAAAGGCTACACTTGGGGACCCAGTCATGCGCAACCATTCTCATATGCTAAAAGGGGATTAGTGCATTCTGACCAGTACTAATTCCCACAATTATAGAGCTGAGGTGGTGACTGAGCAAATTCCTGCTAGTTGCTATGTAACATCAGAAAGCAGCCAAAGTAAAAATGACTTTCTTTGCCTAGCCTCTGACCAAGGAATTTTGCTGCACGTGATTGATTCATCTAAAGGGCTGTATATGATTGATTCATCTAAAGTATGTCTGGTCGCATACAACTTTGTGATAATGAGCCAACTTCTAGGGTAGTGTTCTTATGTGTCCAAAAATACTTCATCTTACAATTACTTAGATCCAACTTACTGAATGGCAAAGGTATGACCTCTCTCATGCACCTCTGCACACCTGGACTCAATTATACCTGAAGGCCCAATTAAAAAGTATTCTTAGTTGTAGCCTAATCCAAATGATGATTCTGATATCATAGTTAACACATGTCTTGGCACAATCAGTTTGGTTAGAAGTCTCTGCTCAGGATAGGACCAAGAACTGAATGTCAAACTGTATATGAAGCAATTATGCAGATCACGCCTTTACGTTGACTTGAACAAGTCAATCATTGCTTTTATGAGCACTACAGCATGTTCCCGGTTTTAATATTTTTCCTCTACATACTGCGTTGTTCAGAGGTGGTTTCTAGTTACAGTTCAGTATAGATTCTGATTTATGACAACACAACATTAACCTAAATATTTTCCTAGTAATAGACTCAACAACTTAGTACCTAATATCTGTATTCTGGCATGATTTTACATGGGTTCTTTTCTCCTTACTATGACTTTTCTATTTAATTGCATAAAAGACTCTGTTAGGAAAATAAAAGATTGTTCTTTTGAGTATACAGAATATTTAATTCCATTTCAGGGCAAACAAGAATGTGGGACTTTTACAAAACAGGGCATGAATACACTATAAGCAGAAGTACAGCAATGTGCACAGCAAACGAAGAGGGCTTTGAATCTTTCAAGAAAAAAAAAGCCTGTTTTATAATTCTATCTGTTATGGGTCCTTTATAACCAGGTATGTGGTTCACTTGATTTATTTTAGTTTTCTTTGCTACATAATTTCCCTTTAAAAAAAAAAAAAAAAACAGCTTTGGAAATCACATCCCAAATAAATCAAACTATCATATCTCTATCAATTTATATGATAACTTCCCTACAATTGTGTACAAGAATGTAATATCAGTAACCTCTTTACAATTTGAGACTGTGATCTGTCAGTGGCTTGTGCATATTAATGTTATACACATGAATAGTTTCATTGACTTCAACACAAATATTCATATTTGTACATTTACTGTTTATATTTAAAACTTATGTTACCAAATTAAGAAATACAGAATAAAGTATTACCAGGACAGCACAAGAAAAAGGATAAGGCAATACTGTTAGGAACACAGATGGAGGGTTTGGTGATAACAGGACACAATTTTAATAGATGAAATATTTATGGAAAAGTCCACACTCATTCTTTCAAAACCAGAGACCTTTAGAGTGGGAATGACAACATACCCTTTTCCAGTCTCACTGACTGGGTATCCTACTAGCTGGCGAGCGGAACTTGCTGTTACATATTCTGTACCTTTCTTAGGCTGCAGCTGGGCCAGATGACTATGTTTTAGATTATACATTTACAATATTTTAGTATGTTTTATGACATTTTGAATATTATCATGTAAACAGTTAAAAACTTTTCATTTTAAAACACTTCCTGACTTTATTTTGTTTTTTTAAAACACCTTTCTCAGGTTTCATTGAAAAGTTTCAATCTGAAAACATTGCAGAGCAATCGTTTTAATTGTGTAAACAGTTAGAATGTTTTGATCATAATGAAAGCATAATGCTAAAACGTTTTAGACGTTTAGATGCACAATTCATGTTTTTTCATTTTTGTTTTTAAAATTTTTGTTTTTCATTGTCATTTTATTAATTTTCATTTTTAAGTTTCATTTTAGTTTTGCATTAATTTCAATGGAAAATGGATTTCTGGCTGTAAATTCTTCAAAATGTGCCTTAAATTTGGAAAGATTGTACTCCTCATGGAAAGGATCCTCCCTGCAGTCAAAGTTCAGAAATATTGGACAAAGGATCCTGATTTTATAAGTAATTTAATCATTTCATGGTTTGCACACATATTTCCAGCTGTAACATCTTGTTTTCCTGAAACCACTCACAGGTGTTGCCTCTGTTTAAATTATAAAGTTTCTACTAAATGCAGAGATCTGCTTTTTGGAGCACTTGTAGAGAGGGTGAAGAAGAAAGGAGGAGGTGGGAAGAGCAGAGGAGAAGCAGGTGCCAGAGGCACCCCAAAGTCTGTGGGGGCATACATGAGGGAGAGTAGGTACAGAGTTCTGCTGTTATGAGCACTTGCAGTGAGGCTGGAGACTGCAGCGCACACAGTCACACACACTTTGAGCCAGTCTACAAGCCACAAAAGATCTAGCAATGATGGGGGATGTACAGCTTTGCAGAAGCTTATATTTGCTCCCCAATACCCACCTGCAAGCCTCTCTGATTGCAGCGATTGGGTACTGGCAAGTAGGAGGCCTAAACAGCATCTCCAGAGAATGAGCCTATATCAGGGATTCTCTTATGTTTGTCACAGTGGTACAAGATGGGTTTGTGATGCCAACTGGCCAGCAGAAATGTCAATCATCTATCCTCATTCTGTGCTTTGCCCACTCCAACCCCTCTGCTTGTTACTGGGAAGTTGGAAGCATCTCAAGAAAGAGCCAAGAAGGGATTCTCTTATGTCCTCTGTTACAGTGTTGCAAGATGATGCCAACTGGCCATCCTGGATGTATCAATTACGTCTCTTAATTGCTGGGCTGTTTTCCCTCCCCTCTGTCTTGCTGTTTGAAGTCCCAGTTATCTCCTGAAAGTTTCATTTTTGTCCCCAAAGTTTCAGGACTAGTATTTGCACAACTTCTGTTAAAATCACAAGCATTCAATTGTTTATAAAAGTGGAACATTTTATCCAAAGTTTCTTAAATGTGGCAGCAGGAATGATACCTTGGGTAAGGGGTACAAACTGTCCAAATTTCATGCTAATCGGATGAAAAACAAAGACGTTACAGCCTGAAATGTCCCAACAAAAACTTCCTCCAAAAGTTCATTTTTAGTCCAAAATTTTCAGAACTATTTTTTGTTTATATTATTACAATAATGAAAAAGAAACTTTATTCCTCCTCTGTCACCACCCTCACCTGCCTCAAATCTCCCTGCTAGGGATGTGCAATTTGTTTTTATGAAAACAAAAAATCCACTTTCATTTTCATAAAAACAAAAACAAACTTCACACCCCTACCAGGGAACTCTGGTGCAGGTGAATGTGGAGACAGAGGAGGAGTAAAGTTCCTGAGTGGGAAAGTAGCAAGAAATGAGGGTAGAAATTTAGAGAGAAGCAAGGCTATATAGAGCCTTAAAAGTGAAGACAAGGAGTGGAGTCATCTTGCGCCCACTGTGACATGTTTGTGGATTATTTTGCAGATAAAATCGCTTGGATTCACCACGGTTTTGATGCCGCACTTCTTGCAGTGAGGGAGCCAGAGGTTCTGGAGGCTCCTCATTGTCCTAGTTTGTGGGATCAGTTTCGGTCGGTAACCCCCACCAATGCGGAGGATGTTCTTGGGGTTGTTGGGGCTACCTGTTGCGAATTAGATCCATGCCCATCCTGGCTGGTTAAGGCATGCCGGGAGATGATGGGGCCATTGCTGGCTGGGGTGGTCAATGCCTCCCTTAGGGAGGGCAGCATGCCGGGTTGCCTCAGGGAGGCAGTGGTGCAGCCCCTGCTCAAGAAACGTTGACTCCCTTGCCAACGATAGTCTATAACCTTCCCTTTTTAGGGAAGGTTATTGAATGGGTGGTGACCTGGCAGTTGCAGGAACATCTGGATTGTGTCAGTTTTCTTGATCCCTTGCAGTCTGGATTTCACCCAGGTTATGGCACTGAGACTGTGCTTGTGGTATTGGTCAACAACCTGCACCGGAAATTAGAGCTGGGTCTTTCGGCCCTGCTGATTTTATTAGATCTGTCTGCTTCTTTTGATACCATTGACCATGAGATGTTGGTGATGCGCCTGAAGGATCCTGTGGGGGTGAGCAGCACAGTTCTTGACTGGTTCCACTCCTTCCTCACTAGAAGAACTCAGCAAGGGGTGCTTGGGATCATACCGAGACCTTGTGTGTGGAGTCCCGCAGGGTTCTGTTTTGTCTCCTCTCCTGTTCAACGTGTATATGTAGCCGCTTGGCGAGGTTGTCAGGAGGTTTGGTGTGCGGTGTTATCAATATGGTGACAACACCCAGCTTTACCTCTCTTTTTCATCAGACCCAGGCCCGGCAGTCTCGGTGCTTACCGGGTGTCTGGCAGCTGTAGGGGGTTGAATGAGGGCAAATTGACAGAAGCTGAATCCCGACAAGATGGAGGTGATGCTGGTGGGTAAGGCGGTGGGGGTGATGGCCCCCATCATCGGGGGTGCTCCTTGATTCACAGTTCCACTTGGATGCTCAGGTGGAGGCTGTGGCAAGGAATGCCTTTCACCAATTACATCTGGTGTGTCAGCTTCGGCCATATGTTACAGACTCTGACCTGTCCACTGTCATCCATGCTTTCATCACCTCGAGGCTGGACTACTGTAACGCACTCTACATGGGCTACCCATGGTGACAGTTCGGAGACTGCAGCTGGTGCAGAATGCGGCGGCCCATCTCTTGGTGGGACTGGGCCGCCAGGAACATATTACAACAGTTCTTCGGTTACTGCACTGTACTGGCTGCCTATAGTCTTCCGGGCCCGATTCAAGGTGGTGGTGCTTGCCTATAAAGGCCTAAAATGGCCTTGGCCCAACCTACCTGCGGGATTGCCTCACCTCTTGAGTCCTGGATTGGCCCCTGTGGTCATCAGGAGGTGCTCTCCTTGAGGTGTCTCGAGTCTCTCAGGGGGCCACGTTGNTTGGCCCCTGTGGTCATCAGGAGGTGCTCTCCTTGAGGTGTCTCGAGTCTTCCGAGGGGCCACAATGGGGAGGGCTTTCTCAGTTGCTGTTCCACGGTTGTGGAAATCACTGCCATTAGAGGTCCGTTTGGCCCCGGATCTCCCCTCTTTTAGACGTAGTTGTAAAACCTGGCTGTTCTGCCTGGTCTTTCATAGGGAGGATGGGTAGGGTGGGGTGAGAGGGTTTGGTTTAGGGATAGGGTTCAGTTTGTTTCAGTCCTCCTATTTTGATGTTCTTATGCTTTGATGTTTTTAAAGGTTTTATTGTGATTGTTTATTGTGATTGTAAGCTGCCCCGAGCCACTGTGCGGGAGGGGCGGGGTATTAAATATTGGAATAAATAATAACTAAATGCTGAATGTGAAGAGGGAGCCAGTTGTATATTTTTAATTTTTTTAAAACATTTTTTTTAAAGATAACATTAGTGAACCCTGTAGTCAAAATCAGTGTACATATTTGACTTATCAATAAACTGTTCAGTTTAACATGAATTATTTCACACAAGACATCAACTACATCAAATTATAAAAGACAATGCAATTAACTAACTTTTTCTGTTCCTAGTCCATATTTGGAAGTAAGAACAGTATAAAAATGGGAAAGAGAAGAGTTTAGAAATCGGTCACAAACTGAATGAAAGGTATGACTGCTGCCTTTGAATACATGTCCATCATTCTATTTCTATGGCAACTCACAGGTTTTGAAACCACTCATTAAGAGATAGGAGTGTCAAGAGTTTCCAGTTCCTGATTTTTGTATACTTTCCCATGAGGAAGAGCATGTTGGACAGCTTCTGCAAAGTTGCTAATTCCCGAAATAACCTCTGCTCAGAAGAAAACTACATCTTGCTTTTGTATTAATTATTATTATTATTATTATTATTATAGCACCAACAATGTACCTGACACTGTACAATCATTAATTAGAGAGAGGTCCCTACCCCTAAGGGGCTTACAATATGAGAGACAAGGGAGGGGGATACGAGGGAGAGGTAAACATCAGGAAAGAGAAGAGTACATTCATGAGGTTGAGAAGTTGCAGGCTCACATGCTTCGCTTAGTAACAGGGAATTATGTTCTGAATGAAGGGGGAAGAATGCAACATCACTCATGACAAGCTAGGGAAGACCTGATGGAAGAGGTGGGTTTTCAGGAAGGATTTGAAAGTTGGGAGGGAGGGAGCAGAGCAAACGTGTCCAGGGAGGGAGTTCCAGGCATGAGGGGCATCAAGGTAAAAGGGGCAAAGACGTTTAGAGGAGCAAGGGGTTCGTGAGCAGGCAAGGGTGGGGGCAGAGGAGGAGGGAAGCTCCCGGGCAAGAGTGTGGCAGGATACAAGAGTGGAGAGATATGGGGGAGCGAGGTCATAAATGGCCTTGAAGGGCAAGACCAGGAGCTTGTGCTGAATGCATTCCCGTAGAGGGAGCCAGTGCATGGCAGAGGGTAGGGGCTGTACATGGTCAAAAAAACAGGCAAGGTGGATGATTTTGGCTGCAGAGCATTGAATGGAGATGAGGGCGGCTAGATCAGAGCAAGGGAGGCCAGTAAGGAGGAAGCTTCAATAGTCAAGGCAAGAGATGACTAGAGCATGGACTAGGGTTTTTGCAGCGGCAACAGTAAGGCAAGGCCGGATTTTAGCAATATCGTACAGCGCAAAGCAACAGGATTTAGCAACAGCTTGAATCTGAGGCTTAAAGGAGAGGGAGAAGTTAAAGATGAATCCCAGGCTACAGGCCTGAGGGACCGGCTGGATGGTGACTCCCTCAATGGAAATTGAGAGGGATGTAGGAGGGGAGCATCTTGAGGGGAAAGATGAGGAGTTCAGTCTTGGCCATATTAAGCTTGAGTTGGCAATGAGACATCCAGTCAGAGATGTCAGCAAGACAGTTTGCAATACGAGTCTGGATGGAGGGGGAGAGTGTGGGAGTGGAGAGAGAGTCAGTTGTGTGTCATCAGCATACAGGTAATATTGGAAGCCATGAGTTTCAATGAGTTTACCCTGAGGAAGACTGTAAAGGGAGAAGAGAAGGGGGCCCAAGACAGAGCCTTGGGGAACTCCCACAGAGAGGGGAAGCGACATAGAAGAGGTACCAACAAGAGAAACATTGAAGGAGCAGTTTGAGAGATACAAAGAGAACCAGTCAATAACAGTGTCCCAGAAACCAAGGGAGCATAGTGAATCCAGGAGGAGGCCATGATTGACAGTTTCAAAGGTGGCAGAAAGATCAAGGAGGAGAAGAACAGAGTAGAGGCCCTTAGACTTAGTTAACAGAAGGTCATCTGTTATTTTGGCAAGGGCAGTCTCAGTCGAATGGAGAGGGCAGAAGCCCGATTGGATGGGGTCAAGGGAGGAATTTGAAGAGAGGAAGTCTAGACAGCTCACTCCAGGAGCTTGAAAGTGAAGGGTAGGAGCAAAATGGGGTGATAGCTGGAAGGGTCAGAGGGGTCAGGAGTAGGCTTCTTAAGGATAGGGGAGATGGCAGTGTGTTTGAAGGCCAATGAAAATTACCCAGTAGAGAGAGAGAGATTGATGATGTGCAGCAGAGAAGGTGCACCAGTGGAGGCAATTGACATTAGGAAGCAAGAGGGGATGGGGTCAAGGGGGCAAGTGGAGGGGTTGGACAAAGAGAGGAGGGAGGCGACCTCATCAAGAGAAGCTGGGGAGAAGGAGAAGGAAGGCAGGAGGGGGAACATCAGGGAAAGAGGTGGAGGAGGGAGAGGGTTGAGAAATGATTGCAAGGTGGAGTTTATCAATCTTGTTGAAGATGTGGAGATGATCATGTGCGGGGAGTGAGGAAGTGGGGGGGGAGGACAGAGAGGCTTCAGGAGGGAAGAAAGTATGGAGAAGAGATGGTGTGGATTGCAGGAGAGGGATTCAATTAACGTGGCATAATAGTGGTCTTTGGCAAGGGAAAGTGCATCACTAAATGCAGAGAGCACAAACATAAAGTGGAGAAAGTCAGCGAATTCAGAAGACTTCTGTCAGAGGCGCTCGGCGGCTCAAGAGCAGGATCTGAGGTGGCAGATGGTAAGAGTGAGCCAGGGACGTGGGTCTATATGATGGATAGGACAGCAAGAAAGGGGAGCATGGGAGTCAAGGGTGGAAGGAAGGGATGAAATAAATAAATAAAATAAATAAATAAAGATGGAGACAGCAGAGGCTAGGCAGGTGGCAGAGGCGACATATGAGAGATGGGGGAGAGGGAGGAAGTAAAATCAAGAGGATCAATGGATCGAAGGTCATGGAAAGAGAAGAGGTTGAGGAGGCAGGTGGGGGTGAGTGGGAAAGATGGAACAAAGCAAAGTGATGGTCAGAGACAGGAAGGGCGTCAAAGGAGAGATTAGAGAGCAGTTTTTAGATAAAATTAGGTCAAGGGAGTGGCCATCATGGTGCGTCGGGGCGTCTGTCCAGAGGTGAAGGTCAAACGAAGAGGTCAGCATGAGGAAGCGGGAAGCAGCACTGCGAGGGGGGTGTTCATGTGGATATTGAAATCTCCAAGAACGAGTGTGGGAATTTTATCATCGGAAAGAAAGTAGGTAGGCCATGTATCAACGTCAGAGAGAAAAGAGGTGGGAGAGCCTGGGGGCTGGTAGATGACAGTCACATGGAGCTGATGAGGCGAGTAGAGCCGAATGCAATGGGCCTCAAAGGAAGAAGAGAGAGGGAGGGGCAGCAAGGGGTTGGAACTGGCAAGATTTGGCAAGGAGCAGGCCAGCATCACCACCACAACCCTCAGAGTGTGGCATGTGAGTGAAGGTGAGACCACCAAGAGCTAGGGCATTTTTGTATTATTCTTTTGTATTATTATTTTAGTGTAATAAATTATTTCCCCCTTCAGAAATAGCAAATCTTGGGGCAAAAACATATAATGTGTTCCAAAGAATCTTGCCCATTGCATCACCTCCAACATAATTTATTTGTGGAGAGTCCCACGACATTCAACTTTGCAGAAGTAAAGTAGTATCTATAAAGTATACTATTTTGTACTGGTTTTTCATGAGGTTGCACAGCATCACACTACTAGGGCTGTAGCGGCATACTGCCGCGGCAGCTTTTACCGACGGAAACCCCTATTCCGCACATCGTGGCACGGTACGGCAGAGGCAGCTTTCCAAGGGCTGCGGCTGCGGCTTGTCGCTCATGGTAT